>SJYO01041852.1:77502561-77526456 GCA_006410555.1 Capra ibex
ACTTCTAGAAAAAACATGTCAAGAAGACACATAAGAACGGTAGAGAAGAATTATAGAAGTCGAAGACAATCCAGGGATGGTAAAGACAGGAAATAGCTCGGGTAGAAACCCACTTTTTAAGGGAACCATAGAGATTAAAAGAACTTCTCTAGAGATCAGAAAGGGTAAGACAACAAAAGGAGATAAAGAAACGTAACTAGCGACTTCTTCCGAAAGAATAGAGAAGAACGATAAGAAACCTTGAGACGTAAGTCTACGACTATAGAAAGGAAAAGAGGAACCGAAAAGTGAAGAGAAGAAAAGTGTCGATAAACATTCCGAAGGGGTCTGTCGGTAAAACGAAAAAACGTAAAGAAAAGGTACCCCTACCAGAATTAGGGACAGAGGCCATGTTACGGTGCTTGGAGTAAGGTATCAAGTAGTCCGTGAGATAGTCTAGATCCGGGAATTTAGATAAAGAGTGAAGGTGACATATGCGTATTCCCTAAACTAAATCCAGTATGGATTACCAGATCGCCAAAAGGGACGAAAGAAGTTAAATTCAGACTTAAACCGTTATTCCTCAAGTACTAGACTCGGTGTCAGTCGAGGACCAGAACAAAAACAACTGACATATCTCGAAGAGGTAGAAAACGACGTTTCTTATCTTAGTTAGACTAAAGCCACAACTGGTAGACCATTACAGGTACACATCTCAGAAGAGAACACAACAACCTTCTCCCACAAACGATACTGGTCACGTAAAAGAACCGTTTTGAGATAATCAGAAACGGGACGAAGTAAGGCGTAAGGTTCTTGACTAAACGGACAATGAGGTCCACAAAGAACTGAAGGATGAAAACGTAAGGTCAGGGGATATTACTTTTCCTGTAGAAAACCCCCACAAGTAAGATTTTCCAGAACATCAAGAAGTATCTTGGCAAGTTGAAGTCGAAGAAGTCGTAATGACCAACCCCGTATCTGAACCTAACGATACTATAACTTACCAAACGGAACCTTTGCTTGTCTCTAGTAGACAGTAAAAACTCTAAAGTAGGTTCATGACGTAAAGTCTGAGAAAACAACTGGTACTACCGATGAGGTAAAGAAGACTCCCTAAGGACGGGTGTCATCATCTATATTACCAGTAGACTCAATTTAAGTGGGTAAGGTCAGGTAAAATCTAGCGACTAAGGATCTTACAACTGCAAGTCAGAACGGTAAAGAACAAACTGGTGAAGGTTAAACGGAACTAAGTACCTNTCTGAGAAAACAACTGGTACTACCGATGAGGTAAAGAAGACTCCCTAAGGACGGGTGTCATCATCTATATTACCAGTAGACTCAATTTAAGTGGGTAAGGTCAGGTAAAATCAAGCGACTAAGGATCTTACAACTGCAAGTCAGAACGGTAAAGAACAAACTGGTGAAGGTTTAACGGAACTAAGTACCTGGACTGTAAGGTCCAAGGATACGTTATAACGAAAAATGTCGTAGCCTGGAACGAAGATAGTGGTCAGTGTAGGTGTCGACCCATAACAAAAACGAAACCGAGGTAGGGCAGTAAGAAAGACCTCAATAAAGAGGTGACTGGAGTCATCATATAACCCGTGGATGACTGGGTCCCTCAAGGAGAAAGTCATAGGATAATAAAACGGAAGAGTATGACAAGTACCCCAAGAGTTCCGTTCTTATAACGTCACCAAACGGTAAGGGAAGAGGTCACCCGGTGTAAGAGAGTCTGGAGAGGTGGTTCTGGGCGGGCAGAACCCAACGGGACGTCCGTACCGAATCAAAGTAACTCAATCCGTTCCGACACCAGGATCACACTAATCTTACTGATTAACACCGAGGAGCCTGTTAAGTAAAGACTCATGATCTGTTCTCGGGTCAAAGCCCGGGACCTTCCCCAGACGGAAGGACGTTGTTGAGGTCTGAGAACGGACCTTTTAGGGTACCTGTCTCCTCGGACCACCCGACATCAGGTACTCCAGCAATTCTCAGCCTGTGTTGACTCGCTGAAGGGAAAGTGAAAAGTGAAAGTACGTAACCTCCAACGCCGCCGGCCGGTCACCTGATTCACACCGGCTCTCGATGGGTCGCAGGCTCCGGTCCCCGCTGCCGGTTCTCCTCGATGGGACCAGACTCCGGTCCCTGTCTCCGGCCCTCCTCGATGGGCCGCAGACTCCCGTTCCCACTGCCGGTTCTCCTCGATGGGGCCCAGGTTCCTCGCCACCGACACGCTCGCGTCCTCCCGGATCTCCTCGGGGAGGTGCAACTTCCAGTCCTTCCCGCCGCGCTCCTCTATGGGCAGTAGGTTCCATTCCTCGTCGCCGACACGAAACGACCACGTTGGCACTTCTCTATGGGGTGCGGGTTCCATTCTCTTTGGGTTCATTCTACCATCCACAACGTTCTTCCGTAGTCTCCCGTCTGTGACTTTGGTATGTGTGCGAAATGAGGAGGGGTTTCCTACGAATCTCACCCTTTGACAACTAAGAACGGAAATCCACAAGTGGTGACTACTCATCTATTATCGACGATTCCAGTAAGAAAGGTTTGGTTCCGACCAAAAGGTCATAGTGTGTGATCCCATAAGAAATTAGTTGGATTAACGAAAATCGGAAAACGGATACTTAATTATTTTCACAAACTTTTGTCCGTAGTAAACTTTTTTGTCGTCTTACGACCAATAATAACCTACTATCTGTCAGTCACACGGTCAAAGATGAAAACACATATACACTAAAGGATATTGTTTTTATTTTGTTTTTGATCAATTGAGAAGAACTTAGATATAAATGAGAGTTTTAATCGTAAATCTTGTTTAATAAAAATTAAAAAAAAATATTCAACTCTTTGTTGAAAAATGAGGTAAGATAAAGGACAGAAAATAAATTCACAGAACGCCGATACACAAAAACAAACAAAACAAACCATATTAGACTTTATATTCCAGATCAAATAATAATTAAACACTAAAAATGTAATCTTAATAAAAACAAAATTTCTAAACTAGAATAACTTGTTTAAAATAATTCTGAATAATTTCCATGTTCGAAAACTAACTAATATTTTGTTCACTACCCTTCGCTACATATCACACCCCTGATGTCAATTATTATAGCATAACGTATAAACTTTCAACGATTCTCTCATATATACCTGAAGGGACCACCGAGTCTGCCATTTCGCAGACAGATGTTACGTCCTCTGGGCCCAAGCTAGGGACCCAACCCTTCTAGGGGACCTCTTCCTTTACCGTTAGGTGAGGTCCTGATAATGGACCATTTAGGGTACCTGTCTCCTCGGACCATCCGATATCGGGTACCCCAGCGTTTCTCAAACTGTGCTGACTCGCTGAAGTGAAGTGAAGTTCTCTCATATAGAATTTTCAGGAGTAGTGTTCTTTTTTTAATAAAACATTGACACACCTCTGTCTACAATGGATCTGAATAACACTAGTAAAGTGCTACTTATGTTCATAGTCTAATAATATAACATACACGCACACACAAGTCAACATAGACTGACGTTGGGGTCCGGGCGGTCCGAGGAGACAAGGATCCCAAAGGGACCGTTCTTATGACCTCACCCAACGGTAAAGGAGGCGACACCCTAGAAGGTCTGGGTCCCTAGTTCAAACGAAGAGGATGTAGACGTAACGTCCGCCTAAGAAAATGGTAACTCAGTTTTGTTTTTGTTTTGTTTTTGGATACCTTACCCTCTTTTATAAAAGGTTACTACGGTGGTTTTTTTCTAATTCAAGGTTTTATATGTTTGTCAAGTGTGTCGAGTCATAATTTTTTTGTTTGTTGGGTTATTTTTTAACCCGTCTTAGAAATTTATGTGTAAAGAGGTTTCTTCTGTATGTCTACCGGTTGTCAGTGTGCTTTTCTACGAGTGGTAGCAATTAATAATCTCTTTACGTTTAGTTTTGATGCTACTCCATAGTGGAATATGAACAGTCTTACCGGTAGTAGTTCTTCAGATGTTTGTTTACGACCTCTGAGACAACCACCGTTACATTTAACCATATCGATGACACCTCTTGTCATACCTTCAAGGAAATTTTTGACTTTTATCTTGATGGTATACTAGGTCGTTGGAGTGAGAACCTATATATACTTCTTTTGACATTAAACTTTTCTGTATACGTCGGGTTATAAGTATGGTAGAGATAAATGTTATGGGTTCTGTACCTTCGTTGAATTTACAGGTAGATGTCAATTTACCTATTTCTTCTATATATACACACACATATATATATATACTTATAAGTCAAGTCAAGTCAACGAGTCAGTACAGACTAAGAAACGCTGGGGTACTTAGTGTCGTGGTCCGGAGGAATAGGTAGTGGTTGAGAGCCTCAAGTAAGTTTGAGTAATGAGTCGATATTCTTTACTTATTATGTAAACGTCGTTGTACCTACTTGGACCTCTAATAGTACGATCCACTTCATTTAGTCTGCTCTTTCTATTTATGGTATACTATAGTGAGTATACTTAGATTTTTTTACCATCTTTATTTAAATAAATGTTTTGTCTTTATCTGAGTCTGTATCTTTTGTTTGAATACTAATGATTTCCCCGTCCCCCCTTCCTATTTAATCCTTAAACCCTAATTATACATGTGTGATGATATATATTTTACCCCGAAGGGATCACCGACCTCTTCTTATATTAGTTGTTCCTGTCCTTCACTTCACTTCAACGAGTCAGCACAGGCTGAGAAACGCTGGGGTAGCTGACATCGGATGGTCCGAGGAGACAGGTACCCTAAAAGGTCCGTTCATGACCTCACCTAACGGTAAAGGAAGAGGTCCCCTAGAAGGGCTGGGTCCCTACCTTGGACCCAGAAGACGTAACATCTGTCTACGAAATAGTAGACTCGGTGGTCCCTTCAGGATATCGTGTCCTTTGATATCAGTTATAGAACATTATTGGATATTAACTTTTCTTAGATTTTTTCTTATATATATATAAATATATATATATTTTGACTTAGTGAGACGACATACATGTGGACTGTGATTGTGTAGTAACATTTAGTTGATAGAACGTTACTTTTAACAAAATCAATGGTTTTTTTTTTCAAGTTCGAAATCATCCAGATCCTACCCGGGTCCTGAGACGTAAAAATTGTTCTTGGAATCTATTAAAACTACCTCCACCAGGTCTTTCGAGTGATGTTCTTTGTGATAAGTCTCCTACGAGTTACATGAAACCTCCGTTTGTATGGACTCAAAGTCAAAATGAGACGGAACATGATCGACCGTTTAAACACCGTCGGATGTATTATACAGACCTCTTCCTTTACCGTTGGGTAAGGCTATAAGAACGAACCCTTTAGGGTACCTGTCTCCTCGGATCGTCAGCGTCTCTCAGTCTGTGCTGAATCTCTGATTTCCTGTTGTTCTTTGACATTGTGTCCCAAAATATATGAGGGATTGTAGGAGTCACTTCAGGAACCAGAAGTACGTGTATAATTATTATATGGACTAATATCCTTAGACGGACGTTGCGTCCTCTGGATCCAAACTAAGGACCCAGTCCTTTTTGGGGACCTCCTCCTGTACCGTTGGGTGAGGTCATAAGAACAAACCTCTTAGGGTACCTGTTTCCTCGGACCGTCCGATGTTAGGTACCTCAGCGTTCTCAACCTGTGCTGAATCGTTGATTTGGTAGTGGTGGTGTATTATACAGATTTAAAGTTGAAAGAGTGGATATGTTACCCTTATTATTTCTACGAACGTAGGATTTCATCGACACTCATAATTTACTCTATGAATCGTGTTACAGACCTTATGATCTTTTATATAATCGAGTTTTATAAAACCAACGATAACAATAAAACGAATTTTTCAATTGGGACCGTCGAGACATCATCCGTTTTCCTTAAACCTCTTTCACTGTCTTCTGTTTATAAGGATTTTACAGTCCGTGCGATAATTTACACTTCGTGGTTACTGTGTATTTTGAACTTGGATTGGGAGTGTACGTTAGTTTCACACGACTATTCTAAATAGTCCCGGTGATCCGTATCAGCATGACCAACACGGGACGTGGTACTACGGTGTAGATTTTCCAATAATACAGGTAAAATCTATCGTGTGTAAATGTATAAATGATGGTACTAAAAAAATTTTTCGTCTATTGTCACTTCACAGAACAAGGTTATTTTACTTATACGATATTGTTAAAAGGTCGTCTACCTTTAGTTCACAGAACTCTTTGACTTACCATCGAACAATGTCATTGTCGAGGTCACTTAGTACAAAGGGCCATAGGAGTCAGAACACATGAAGAGACTCGAACCGAAATCGGTGACCCTATAGTTGTTTACACTGTACTTTTTTCGAACGTCTTGAGGGTTAATAGTGTCGGTCGTAGAGACTAAAAGGTCCTGAAAGAGATAAATTTTTTTTTTTTTTTTTGATACATAAATAAACTAACGTCGTACACCCTAGAAGCGAGAAGTAACATCGTGTGTCCTAGAAATCAACGGTATAAGTTTGAGAACCAACACTGCGTGCCCTAAATCAAGGGACTGATCCCGACCTTGGACCAGGGGTACGTAACCCTCGTACCTCAGAATCGGTGGACTAGTGCTCCCTTCAGGGATCCTGAAAAGGAGTAGTAGTTTTATACCGACGTCTAGGTATTGTCGACATCCTTAGTGTAGAAGTAAGTTTCGTCCTTTCTCGCCATATCTATTACGGTTGATCTCGAAGAAAATAATCTTTTCTTTTTTTTTTTTTTGAAAAGGTTGTTGCAAATTCGTCCGAAAGCAAACATCGAATAACTGGTACAGAGACAGTACACCGGTAGGAATCGACGTTCCCTCAGACCTCTCACTTTATGAATCGAAAAGGTCGGAGACATCATTGTATCCCGTTCGTCTGTCCTCAGACCCTCTCCAACAACCCAACCGATTTGTCGTTTCGGACGATATCTTGAATTAGTATCCAGGATAAAAGGATAATTATGATACCTCTGTACGTTGTACCTCTGTACTTCTGTGATTAGTTAAAGGTTCATATGTACTTTTAAAAAAATTCAACTAATAAGTAAAAACTCCGGTCCTAGTTAAATAAAGATAGTTTATAAGTATCATCACGGAGAGGTTTCTCTATTCTTTCGAAGAACATTTAGTTTCAATGGGGACAATCCTTTTATTTTCGGACTCAATACATGTTGGTTGAGGACTCGATTACTGACAGTTTCAAATACCTGAATCTGAGTAATCATTCTTAAAATGAAGTATAGTATTAGGTCTTATATACATAGGTGTATCTAAAGTATTCTGTTCAGGAATAATATATAAAAGATAGAATAAAGAACAACGACAAGTCAGTGAGTCAACACAGACTAAGAAACACTGGGGTACCTGACGTCATGTGATCCGGAGGGACAGGGAGTGGTAGAGGGTCTTAAACGAGTTTGAGTACAGGTAACTCAGTCACTACGGTATGTTGGTAGAGTAGGAAACAGTAGGGGAAGAGGAGAACGGAAGTTAGAGAGGGTCGTAGTCCCAGAAAAGATTCCTCAGTCGAGAAGCTTAGTCCAACGGTTTTATAACCTCGAAGTCGAAGTCGTAGTTAAGAAGGTTACTTATAAGTCGTAACTAAAGGAAATCCTACCTGATTAAACCAGGGAACACGTCAGGTTCCCTGAGAGTTCTCAGAAGAGATTGTGGTGTCAAGTTTTCTTAGTTGAGCAGTCCTAAGTGGGAAGAAATACCAGGTTGAAAGTGTAGGTATATACTGATGACCTTTTTGGTATCGAAAGTGATCTACCTAGAAACAACTGTCTCATTACAGAGACGAAAAATTATACGACAGATCCAACCAGTACCCCGGATGTCACGTCCTCTGGAACTAAACTAAGGACCCAACCCTTCTAGGGGACCTCTTCTCTTTCCGAAGGGTGAGGTCATAAGACCGGATCTCTTAAGGCACCTGACATATCAGGTACCCCAACGTTTCTCACTGAAAGTGAAAATCCAACCAGTATGGAAAATAAGGTTCCTCGTTCGTAGAAAATTAAAGTGCCGACGTCAGTGGTAGACGTCACTAAAACCTCTGGTTCTTTTAGTTCAGACAGTGACGACGGTAACAAAGGGGTAGATAAAGGGTACTTCACTACCCTGGTCTACGGTACTAGTAGTAAAAACTTACAACTCAAAGTTCGGTTGAAAAAGTGAGAGGAGAAAGTAAAAGTAGTTCTCCGAAAAATCGAGAAGTGAAAGACGGTATTCCCACCACAGTAGACGTATAGCTCCAATAACTACGAAGAGGGTCGTCAGAACTAAAGTCGAACACGAAGAAGGTCGGACCGTAAAGAGTACTACATGAGACGTATATTCAATTTATTCGTCCCACTGTTATATGTCGGAACTACATGAGGAAAGGGTTAAACCTTGGTCAGACAACAAGGTACAGGTCAAGATTGAGAACGAAGAACTGGACGTATGTCCAAAGAGTCCTCCACCCAGTCCACCAGACCATAAGGGTAGAGAAATTCTTAAAAGGTAAAAGATGTTATAAAAAATTCAACCAATACTGGATGATTTAATTAAAGTGACGGGTGATTACCCAGTACTGGACATCAAATTTTTCACGATAGTATTCGTCTCCGGTCCCTGTGAAGATCCATTTCCCTTATTGCTACGTTTCCAGGATTCAAACCTCAAGAGTCTTGGATCCTTCCGGTCGTCCCAACCTCGGCCAACCCACCCTTTACTCCACAATTTCTAGTCGTCCTTGGACAGTACTTCAGACGTCCGGTGTCGTCCTTGAAACCCTAAATGAAAATAAGACTACCTTCGAGGTCACCGAAGTTCGTCCCTTCACGGTACTGTATTAGATAAAAGTCTTTATCAAAGAGGACTGGAGTGCGTGTCTGGTTCCTACTAAGGTCCTACTGGATTAAAAGAGATTTAAAATTTGTTCGAACCTTACTGAAATTCTAGGAGGTCTCCTAAAAAGAGTGGGGTTTAAGTAAGGCAGTTTGAGGAAGGTACCAAGAAAGGGAATGCGTGGTCGAAAATGGGAGACGACCCGAGGAGACCTCTGGTCTCAGAACGTCTTTTCTGACTTCCAAATTTGAAACGGAAGATAGTTCTAGTCATGGAAATAACAGGAGGGTAGGGATTTATGGGTGTACAAACGGGTGGTGTGACGGAACGACTGACCTCAGGACGGGTGGGTCCCTAAACAAATTAAAAGACTAAACGTCACAACTGTGAACCTTCCTGCAGAGAGACAAATACCGTTCCTCGAGGAACGTCGGAATTTCGTGCAGAGGATAGGGCCACCCTCCCAACCCCCCCCAGAGGTGGAGACGTCCCTGTCGCCCGTGTGGAAGATAACCCTCGGCGGTGGTCACCCGATTCAGGACACAGTGTGTCCGACGTCTCCTCCGACCCTCCCCCAACACATTGTCCTCTGTCCTCTGCTCGTCTAAAGGGTCCCGGACCCGGAGGAAGAACCGGGCAGGGGTCCTCTACTCAAGGTCGACGAAAAGAAAGGAATTAGAAGGAGGAGAGGGGTAGGGGGAAAGGCCGACCCGAGGGTTTGGGAGGGTGGAGACCGGTCGGGGGTTCAGTATGTTCTAAAACCCCATCTTTCGGACTTTCAGTTTTCCCCCCTCATGTCCCTCACCCGTCGACTTTCCGTCTCCCGTAGGTGAAGAAAAGACTCTGGACCAGGTGACGAGACCGTAGAGAACAGGCCTATTTCTGGTGTCCCACTCCGTTTGTACGGTTTACACGAAAGGGAGACAGGTAATTGGGGGAGTGGAGGGAGACCGGGGTTCAGTCACTTCTTGTAGATTGATCTAAAGAAAATACATGAACACCAAAGTTTTATCCACAAAAGTTCCGGACCTTCATTTGAATGAAAATCCTTTCTCTATCTCCCTCCGTCTCCTTCTTCTTCCTTTCTGCTCAAACGAAACTTTTCACCTCTCGACTCACTCAGTCATTTACCATTGCTAATTCTCGTCTTCAGGTCTAAGTGTAGGTTGGACCAAATGTTAGGACAGAAACGTTTCACAAGTGACACACTTTGTCCCAACCGATAAAAGTGGAGCGACTCGGAGACAAAGGAATAGACGTTTTACCTGTATAAACGTGGATGAAAGTTCTGACTCTTAATTTACCCCTAAGATAATAAATTATAAATAAATAAACCGACACGGCCCAGAATCAAAGTCATACACATTAGAAATCAACACCGTACGGCCTACACGTCGTACACCCTAGATCGAGGGACTAGTCCCTGACTTGGACCCGGGGGACGTAACCCTTGCTCCTCAGAATCGGTGACCTGGTGGTCCTTTCAGGGATTTGTCCCTAAGAATTACGTTAATAATAGATGGAACCATTCTTGAACTACTTACCGTCCAAATGATATCGATTATAATTTTTCTTGTAACCTTATCCTCGACGGTCAATGAAAACTACCTTTCTTCTGGTCCTCTTATGGACAACTCCTCAAAGTCTTTGTACTCGACATTTAAATTATAACATATATAAAAATTTGGTACAAACCACAGAAGGGCACTTGAGACATAGAGTAGTCAGTACTAGAAATGTTCACAAGACTATTCGTCTATACAAATAGGGGTAAAGTGTCTACTTCTTTAACTCCAGGTCCTCCACTACTACGTTATTACTTACATTTTCATGGAACCCGAAGGGTCCACCGTGATCACCATTTCTTAGACGGACGGTTACGGCCTCTTCGTTTTCCGTGCCAAAACCAGGGTCCCAGTCCTCCTAGGGACCCAGTCCTCATCCTTTACCGTTGGGTGAGGTCATAAGAACGGACCTTTTAAGGTGCCTGGTTTCTCGGACCGCCCGATGTTAGGTACCTCAACGTTTCTTAACCTGTCCTGACTCGGTAACTTTCCGTTACGGTTTCTTACGAGTTTGACGGCGTGTTAACGTGAGTAGAGTGTGCGATCATTTCATTACGAGTTTTAAGAGGTTCGGTCCGAAGTCGTCATACACTTGGCACTTGAAGGACTACAAGTTCGACCAAAATCTTTTCCGTCTCCTTGGTCTCTAGTTTAACGGTTGTAGGCGACCTAGTAGTTTTTTCATTCTCTCAAGTTCTTTTTGTANGTGTACGATCATTTCATTACGAGTTTTAAGAGGTTCGGTCCGAAGTCGTTATGCACTTGGCACTTGAAGGACTACAAGTTCGACCAAAATCTTTTCCGTCTCCTTGGTCTCTAGTTTAACGGTTGTAGACGACCTAGTAGTTTTTTCATTCTCTCAAGTTCTTTTTGTAGATAAAGACGAAATAACTGATACGGTTTCGGAAACTGACACACCTAGTGTTATCTGACACCTTTTAAGACTTTCTCTACCCTTATGGTCTGGTGGATTGGACGGAGAACTCTTTAGACATACGTCCAGTCCTTCGTTGTCAATCTTGACCTGTACCTTGTTGTCTGACCAAGGTTTATCCTTTTCCTCATACAGTTCCGACATATAACGGTGGGACGAATAAATTGAAGATACGTCTCATGTAGTAGTCTTTACGACCTGACCTTCTTCGTGTTCGTCCTTAGTTCTAACGGTCCTCTTTATAGTTATTGGAGCTATACTTCTACTGTGGTGGGAATACCGTCTCTCACTTCTCCTTGATTTTTCGGAGAACTGCTTTCACTTTCTCCTCTCTCTTTTTCAACCGAATTTCGAGTTGTAAGTCTTTTGCTTCTAGTACCGGAGACCAGGGTAGTGAAGTACCCTTTATCTACCCCTTTGCCACCTTTGTCACAGTCTGAAATAGAAAAACCCGAGGTTTTAGTGACGTCTACCACTAACGTCGGTACTTTAATTTTCTGCGAATGAGGAACCTTCCTTTCAATACTGGTTGGATCTTTCGTATAACTTTTCGTCTCTGTAGTGAAACGGTTGTTTCCAGACAGATTAGTTCCGATACCAAAAAGGTCACCAGTATATACCTACACTCTCGACCTGACACTTCTTTCGACTCACGGCTTCTTAACTACGAAAAAACACCACAACCTCTTCTGAGAACTCTCAGGGAACCTGACGCTCCTCTAGGTTGGTCAGGTAGGATTTCCTGTAGTCGGGACCCACAATAAACCTTCCTTACTACGATTTCGACTTTGTGGTTATGAAACCGGTGGAGTACGCTTCTCAACTGAGTAACCTTTTCTGAGACTACGACCCTCCCTAACCCCCGTCCTCCTCTTCCCCTGCTGTCTCCTACTCTACCGCCCTACCGTAGTGGGTGGCTCAGCTACCTGCACTCAGACTCACTTGAGGCCCTAAACCACTACCTGTCTCTCCGGACCACACGACGCTAAGTACCCCAGCGTTTCTCAGCCTGTGCTGACTCGTTGACTTGACTTGACTCGGTGATTTGTGTGTGTTTTCATGGACCATATAACGTTGTATTATGTGTTTTCGTTCTAATAAAGAACAGTGTGTCTGACTGATCGTCACTCTATCATAGGTTTTGGGTTTACAAGACAGAAGTTACAAGAGACGTGCCCCAGAGTTTTCTACTTCCTGTTGACCGGATTGCACACTTCTCTTTGACTCGGTTCAAATCCGTCTACCCCCTTCCAGAGTCCATACTCGAACTACTAAATACACCAACTTAGAAGTTCGAACGTTCCTGGAACTCTTTCGTCCCGGTCCGTCCTTTCCGGTTCCGGTTAGTGACAAGGGTCTTCATTACAGACTTCAAACGTCCGTGTCACTATTATCTATATTTTACCCTCCATACGTATTAGATTTTTGTTTCGTTTAATTTATTATCTTTATGGAGGGGTCACTTTTAGGAAAACTTCCGTTCAGTTCGAATCTTGTTTCTTTGGTAAGTGTTACTCTATTTTAATCCCCCAACGTAAAATATTACACCCTTTTGATTTCCCAGAATAAGAAAGGAAAATTCGGACTTTTAGTACCGAACCGAAAGTTAGTCGTTCTGGTGTCTTGATCAAGACCTAGGGTTAGTCACTAAAACAATTACTCTTGGTTCTCTTCGTTTGACTCACACCTAATGAACGACTTTTATTTGTATTTAGTCTTTAGTCTGAACATGACCTTCTTCGGTCTTCATAAGTTCGACGTGTAGACCAGGATATAAGAGAAACCTTCTAAAGACTTGTAATGAAAAGAGGAAAAAAAAAAAAAAATTCAGAGTTAGACGAGAAGATTACCTAAGAAGACTTAGAAGAATCATATTTTAATTTTGATAAAGGAAATCCTATTGACCGATGAACCTATAGAACGTTCGGGGAATTTAAGTCGTACAGGTTTTTGTCTTTTGTCTGCAGAAACAAAGGGGATTTTGAAAACTGGGTGACATTGGTGGAGAGTCGTCCTCGGAAGAGTAGGTGGTACAGTGGGTTTGGTCTTTTGACCACAGACGGAGCTCACGAGAAAGACGAATACGACGAGAAGGACAGCCGCTGGTGATTCGAGAGCGTTTAGAGATGTGAATCGAGGTAGAGAAGTTGGGGCGTAGACTAGGTCCGAGGGTAGCAGAGTATGGACGTCACGATTTACTGTCGACATTTCCGAAGTTCGGAGTCGGAGATACGGATCTGAGGAACGTGAAACAGGGTCAGGTCTAGAGTCGTTGGGTGTGTGACCGACGTCCCAAGGATCTCGTGACTCGTCATTGGTCGATGGGAAGGTCCGATTGGAGGGATTGTCAGGGGTATCCGGTTGTGACTCCCGGTTCTCTTTCCTTTCGAAGGTCTGGTCGGTTCCTTTTCTTCGACTTCTCTGTGTCAATAGTCACCTGAGTCATCTACTCGTCTGCCTCAACGAATCTGAATTCGTACACCGGAGAAGTTAGAAAAGTCAAAACAACGAAAGTCATGTCAAAGCACAGGTTGAGAAACCCTGGGATATCGGACGGTACCTTAAGAGGTCCGTTCTTATGATCTCACCCATCGGTAGAGGAAGAGGTCCCCTAGAAGGGTTGGGTCTCCAGCTTGGTCCAGAGGACGCAACAGTTCGTCTAAGAAATGGTGACTCGGTGGTCCCTTCGGGAAGAATCGTTAATGTCGATAAAAATTCCCATGATAAAAGATCATCCACCGAGTCTGGCATTTCACAGACGAATGTTACATCCTCTGGGACCAAGTTACGGACCCAGTCCTTCTGGAGGACCTCTTCCTTTACCGTTGGGTGAAGTCATAAGAACGGACCTTTTAGGGTACCTACCTCCTCGGACCACCCGATGTCAGGTACCCCAACGTCTCTCAGCCTGTACTGACTCCCTGAAGTGAAGTTCCCACGTCAAGTCACCGGAATTACGTCAGTGTGTAGACACGGTGGTCGTGGTGGTAGGTAGGGGCCTTTAAAAGTTAGAAGGGTTTGACTTTGGCGTGCGGACAATCCGTGGTCAAGGGGCAAGAAGGAGGGGGTCGGGGATCGTTGGTTAAGATGAAACAGAGATACTTAGACTGATGAGATACATGGAGTTTATTCACCTTAGAACACACAGGAGAAGAAACCTGGAGTAAAGTGGTTCTTATTACGGAAGGTCTAAGTAGGTACATAGTCTTACGGGAGGGGAAAATTCCAACTTACCATAAAGTAACATAAATATATGGTGTAAAATAACCAAAAATAGAGAAACCGACGAAACCCAGAATCAACACCGTGCACCGTAGAAAGGAACACCGTGTGTCGGAGATCAACGTCTCGAGCCCGAATCAGTGAAGAGTCGAATACCCTAAATCGAGGGGTCGGCCCCTACCTTGGCCGCGCGGGACGTAACGTCACACCTAAGAATTGATAGCCTGCTGGTCCTTTAAGGGACATACATGGCGTAAAACACATAGGTAAGTAGGTAGTCACCTGTGAACCCAACAAATATGTGAAACCGATAACACTCATTACGACGATACTTACACCCACATGTTTATGGACAAGTTCAGACACGAAAGTTAAGAAATCCCAATATGAGTCTTTATCTTAACGACTTAGTGTACCAAATTAACAGAAATTGAGTAGAGGGGTGTTTCTGACAGTTAAGAATTCTCTGTTTCTGACCAAGATCTATGTTTATAAACAACTTACTGACTAGTAATTGGGTTCACTTTTCCTAAAAGATTCTCTGTCTTTCAATGTTTCCTACCCTTCCCGTCCTCCCCAACCCTGGAAGTTTTCCAAGTAGGACCACTTTAAATGTTTGGAAACTAGTTCTAGAATTTGTCTAATCTCCTACCCACCCTCGAGGGTCCCTCTGGAATAGTGAACACGGATTCGAGGTATTCGTCTAGAACCTCGGTCTGGTGGTCGGGGAACGAGATGTGCGTCCCTCTCTTTTCTCGTATCTGGGTCAAAGGTTTTCACAAAGAACCGTACCACATAGAAAGTAGTAGAAGAAAATCTGTATCCAACCTTCGGTGTCCTGATTGTTGCAATAATCAGACATATGATCGTCTTTTTTTTTTGTTTTTGTTTTTGTAACAAAGGGTCCGTGGATAATCCTTTCTTCGGTTGATATATTTGACTTAGTAAGATCGAGACAACTAATTTGTCACTATACTCATTTTATAATAAGGATTTTGACTTTTCTTTACACTTATTTACTCACGTTAAGAAAATCGAAAGTAGATGTGGACTAAAAGGGGTCCTTTTATTTACATTAAAATAAAACGCTCGGATAACAATTTCCGGTGGGACATTGATAAACAATTACATAAGTAATAAATAAGTCTTATATGTCAATGAGTAAGAAAGTAAGTTGTTGAGAACAGTCATAAAGTTATCAGTACGTAAGAAAGAAAGTTGTTGAGAACAATGATAAAGTTACCAGTAAGAAAGTAAATTGTTGAGAACAATCATAATTCTTTTTCAATTTTTTTCTTTTGGTTTTTGTGAATGTATTCTGAGGAAACGCGTAGTACGATTTGTGAACTCCTTATTTTACGTCGTTCGAGTCGGGGACTGTCAGGCCTCTTTCCAAACAACTCTCCCCTTTTTATGTGTTCTTCCTTGGTCTCGAATAGTAAGTGCACGCCGACTCTGAAAGGACGGTTCTTGGCGAGTCTATGTCCCGTCTCAAATGTATACATTTACATTTCAGAGGTAATTTTATGTGATTCACCGACGTTTACCCCTCTTTTTTTCCTCCCGGTCACCCGACCCGACCTCCTTGTCCGGAGGAGTTTGAGTGGAAGTTTCGCGGGTAGGGTGAACGCTTTTAAGAGGTGTAAAATTGCAGAGAGTCAGAAGGTCACAGAGGGGAGGTCCTTCGGACGAAGATGGAGGAGACTTTATGATTTGGTGCATCATAAAACTAGGATATCGTATTTCAATCCACATGTCCCCTTCCCAACTAATTTATTGAAGATTTTAGGGGTTTCCAAATTACTAGATTTTAAGTGTTCTCCCTTAAGGGACCGTCAGGTCACCGACCCTGAGACACGAAAGCGACGACCTCGGGTCCAAGTCAGGGACTAGTTCTTTGATTCTAGACCGTCGTATCGGTTTTCATTTATTTATTTATTTTGAGTGTTCTTATTAATAGTAAATAAACTCGTGAATGATTATACGGTTCATAAAATGTGAGTAACAGAGTAAACTCAGAATGTTACCGACATTCTCTATGTGTGAAAAATTTGCGGGTAACATATTTCTTTACCTCCGTACCCCTGAAAGGACCACCAGGTCACCGATTCTGAGACTCGAGGGTCCCGTTACCCGGACTCAAATTAGGGACCAGTCCCTTGATCTAGGATGTACGGTGTCCATTCTGGACCGTGTCGGTTTATTTAGTTATGTAATTTTTTTTTTTTTTACCTCGGTACCTCTTAAGTTATAGTACCGACTCAAATGTCTCTTTACCCTCTTGGGTCCTGACAGTCTGACATTTCGGGTGTAAGATCCACGAATTCTCCATTCATTCTAGAGCCCACCAGAACAGGAGGTCACCGAACCTCACCCCGAACGCAAGGGTCGGTTTCTGACTCCGGTTCCGTGTCACCACTCTCGGGGTCTAGGATCGGTGATGTGGTCGCCGGTCACTGTTCCCGGGACCAGGAAACCAAAACGTCTTTTCTTAAGGGTGTTTCTACCTTTCATCACTTCGTTCATTTCATAAATAATCTTCCCTTTTCTCATGTCAGGTACACCTGTCTGTGCACCCGTCTGAGTTACTGTCTCTCTCAGTGACTCAGCGCAGGAGCACCGACAAACTTAGTGAAAATACCCCATAAAGAAGGCCCAAAGGACACCGGTTAGTGAAACTAAACGGACCAAGTATCAGGTATCAACCATATAGAGTCCTAGGAGGACACACACGCTTACGTAGAGAATCGGTTCTACCTAAAATGACTTTCTGTAGACCCATCCTGTAGGGAACTGTATTGAGGGGAAACCGGACGTTCCTCGGAAAAGACCAATACACACCAGTCTCTTCAGAGGACTGAAGTCCCTCTTATACACCAGACCCGTCCCGGGTCAGAGGAGGGAATTAACAGGATATAACAGAACTTCAAAGTACTTAGACATTAACGAAATGGGACACTCCCCCACCGTAGACGGAGGACGGAGTTCATGTCTACGGTGAGAGAGAGAGAGAGAAGGTGAAGACAGAGTATCGTAACCGTCGGGGATATGGTGTAAATAGACAGGAGGAACAATATATTGGTAAGTATATTTGTAGAAAAGTTTTATACTCAAGGAATCCTCACCCTTGTACCGGTAGAAACATTATGAGAGAAGAGTCTTGTGTCCTTGACCGTGTGTCCACGAGTCTACTATAGTCAGTGGTCTCTCAAATGTTGTCATTCTTGTGAAGTAAGAATGGTTCATACGTACTTCTGGAACATGGAAAAAGGACGAGACAACACAGCAACAACCTCTGACAGAGACTTGTATTGTAATCGAGAAAAAGTATAAATGACTCGTAAAGAACTTTCGGTTCATAAGACGATATACGAAATTTCCTATGACAGGAAAACCTCGGATATCCAATGTTCTGTTCTATCTGTGTATTCGTTCACAATCAGTGAGTCAACACAGACTGAGATACGCTGGGGTACCTGATATCAGGTGGTCGGAGGAGACAGGTACCTTAAGAGGTCCATTCTTATGACCTCACCCAATGGTAAGGGAAGAAGCCCCCTAGAAGGACTGGGGCCCTAACTTTGACCCAGAGGACGTAATGTCCGTCTAAGAAATGATAGACTCGGTGGTCCCTTCGAGTATTTGTTCTTTCAAGTGATACTTTGTCCAACACTATCCGTCATTCCGTCTCTGTATTTTGTGAAGTAACTTAAACTACGGGAACTAACCTTCCACGTAGGAATAAAATCTATAATGATTCTTTCTGATGACGATTAATGGGATGTGTGTCGGAACTATACTTTTACGTGGGAATAAAGTCTCTACAATTTTACAAAAATTTTATACGGGGAACCCACTTCATCATAACTTTTGTGATAAGATTAATTTTCTTCAGTCAAGGTTTTGTGGCGTATGTCATACTAAGCTAAATATAATTTACAGGACTATCCGTTGAGATATCCCTGTCTTTCATCCGGTACCAACGAATCCTGGCCTCTTCTAAACCCTTTCAAAATCCCCACACCTAACCACTCACTGTGAATTTCACACTTTACCTCCATCCACTACTTTTATAAGTTCTTAACTACCACCTCTACCACCGTGTTAAGACACTGATACGATTTTTGGACTTAACATACGAAATTTACCTACCATACACTTAATATCGACATAGTTATCGACATAGTTCTTTCGATATCGAGTTTTATTGTATTATCTTCCCGTCCCCAAACCCCCTCTCTACTTCAGTCTACCCTTCCCTGGTTCCTTTTGAAAATCCGCACCCGTAATTATGAATCTTATATCAACTCCTTGAAAGGACTACCAGGTCACCGATTCTCGGGTTCGAGGTTTACGTCCCCTGGCCACAAGTTAGGGACCCGTCCCTTGATTTAGGGGGTACGAGGTTGATTTTGGACCACGTCGATGTGTTTATCTATAAAATAATTTTCTTTTCTTTTGTCATCTTTAACACGGTACGTCTCTGTCTTCTACCTCACCCCTTCCACTAGGTCCGTCTCCATTCTCGGGTTCGATTCAGGTCCTTCGGTCCCAGGACCCATTTCGAGTTCGTAATCGACTTCCTTCCCTCCCACCTGACCTCCTTTCTGAACGTCCGTCTGACCGGGAGTACGCCCTTCCGTAGCTTGCGACCCGATGTCCGACACTAAAAAACAAGTCGAACACTGTTCTTCAGAACTTTAAAAGGGTTCACGGTCAGAAATTCTAAAACCGTTGGGGCATAGGTCCCTTTTACATGATAATTCCGAAAAGAAGGTCGGTGTCCCGTACCAAAGACTGGTCTGTCCGTCGTTTTAGGGGAAACCTTAAACCTCGGTCTACTGTTTTTCCAATCTTTCCGTTTCCCGTAACGGTGGCCTTCGCACCACAAATTTGTCTACGACCCTTCTTCCCTCCAGACACCGCCCCTCGGTACTTTAAGGTTTCCAGTGACGTCGTCTCGGTCCTTCGACTTTCGTTCTTCGGTAGGCACATGATCCGCAGCGTGTCCTCCTCAATCTTAGCGTGAAGAGAAGGTTTCTCTCACTTTTGACTCTTGCCTTACTTTACCCCTCCTCCTTCACACGTCTCAATGCCCTTTCTTTTGTCACTCGTAGAGTTCGGGTCCTCTCAGTCACGAAACTTCGTCCGAGGACCCGAGTTTATAACAACAGGCCCTCGGTTTCGGACTTAAACGGACGGGACTCGATTCACCGTTCTTGGACCCCGGTCCCTCCTGTGGCCCCATATCGCCTTCGTGTCCAGTCTCAAACGTTCCGTGAGAGCGACCCGTTAAGGGGACGCCCATCCTCCGTCAGGACCCACGGGCGAAGGACGGGGACAAGGACCCTTCCCCTGAGGTCCGTCGAGAGGATTAAATCGGGTTGAGACTTCTTCCTCCTTTTCCTCACACCTCTCCTCACACGTCTCCACCCTCCTGACGTCTTCCACCTCGTCGTCCTTTTGGGCCATCCTTTCGTGACGTGATTATCCGTCTCTTCTTTTACCTCTCCGACCGTCCCCAGACAGACGGAAAGTCGAGGTAGAGAAGGCGAAGGCGAAGGCGAAGACCCTCTCGAAAACATTCCCTCGACCCTCTCGAAAACATTCCCTCGATCAGTGAGTTAAATTTATTATATTTGTCGTGTCAGGTGAAAAAAAAAAAAAAAAAACCGGTGTGACCCGCCGAACACCCTAGAATCAAACTACTGGTCACTAGGTTGGGTCGGTCACTTGTGCGGTTTACGATTGGTGACCTAACGGTCCCTTAAGGGGTGGAAGGTGAGAGAATAAGATTGGGGTTTACGACTGTGTCAAGGGTTCTACCTGTCTTCCCCTCGCCCTTGAGTCTTTTCGACGACATCTCTCGGTCCCCACACGGGTCCGGAAGAAGAAGTCCCCTTTGTCGGAAACTAAATCTTGTTAGTACGAGTTCGATTGGTAACGTTTCACCCCACAGTCCGTTTTTACTATTGATTACCGTTTCACAAGATTTATCTTCACACAAAAAAAGAAATGGACCTTACATTTGGATGGGTGATGATACTCCCAACCTCCGGTACCTTAACGTCGAACCCGGACAGTCCTGAGGGACGGACGTCTCTAATTCACGACTGTCTCCAATGTGTCAGGTCCATAAAAGTTCGTTTTAGACTTTAGGAAAGGAGAACCAGACATGGGTATGGGGGTCCTTCTTGGTGAACCGGTCAGGACATCTAGACTATTCCGAGAACGAAAGAAGGAATTCCAGTTCTCTCCGGAAGGTTCCAGTTCTCTCCGGACATGGGACGGGTAAAGGACCTAGGTTGAGTCGACGGGAAAAGTCGGGTCTCCGGCACTGTGGGCCCGAGATCAAGGTCGGTTTCGGTATTTACATCCCGTCCCGTCCCGTCTCCTTAGTCAGACCTTCCCGATGTCTGAAAGACAAACAAACAAAACCGAAATGGGCCGAAACAACTTCGTGTGTCTGAAAGAGATCGACGTCACGAACCCGAATTAACGGGATTCCGTACACCCTAGAATCAAGGGGTTGGTCCCTATCTTGGGTTCAAGGGACGTAGTCTCCACCTAAGAATTATTGACCTAGTAGTCCCTTCAGGGTCCCAATACCCAAAATTTCACATTGACCTTCACCGATAAAGACAGTTTTGGTACAATTAGTGAGTCAGCATAGGGTGAGAAACGCTGGGGCACCTGACATCGGGTGGTCCGAGGAGACAGGTACCTTAAGAGATCCTTTCTTTTGACCTCACCCAACGGTAAAGGAAGAGGTCCCCTAGAAGGACTGAGTTCCTAGTTTTACCATCCATGTCGACTTACACCCGAACCTCCTACAGGACTTTTGGTCTGTATTTCGTAAGGCTGGACGAGGGAGTCTTTGAGTTCAAGAAGACCGTCTAGACATGGACAACACCTACCCGGTTGGTGTCGGAGACCAAGTTTGACGTTCTAAGTTGTTTATTGAAACACTACTATTGAAGGGGGACTTTATCACGGGTTCCTCTTTTACGTAAATAGGATAGTTTTAATTTCGACGGGTTACTAAACTCTAGAGTGGCATTCGTTTACGTAACGGAAAGACCAAAATATGTAGTCCGAGGGATTCGTACCAATTAAACTCGAAAGGAGAACACGAAACTCCTGTTTGTAAAGATCGGGTCCTTTGACTTCCAGTCAAGAGTTTCCTACAACTCAGTAGAAGAAACGTGGTGCACAAGATCACAGGCATTAAATAAGATTTTGTAAATTGACAAATGTCCCGAAGGGTTCACCGGGATCACCAATTTTGTTTGTTTGTTTGTTTTTTTGGGTGGACGGTTACGTACTGTACACCCAAACTGGGGACCCAGTCCTTTTAGGGGACCTCCTCCACTACCGTTTGGTGAGGTCCTAAGAACGGACCCTTTAGGGTTCCTGTCTCCCCGGAGAACTCGATGTCAGGTATTCAAACGTCTCAGTCTGTTCTAACTTCACTGAATCGTATGGACATTCACAAATGTTACACTATCATGTACACAAAAAGAATTCAATTCGGTTTTAGGAACCTGATTGGTTCTTTCGTGTCACTTCGTAACCTGTCGATCGTAAAGTAGTTTCACGGGAAGAGATCTCGGTCAGAGACCCAATAGTATGAAGTTAGTTGTTGGTTAATAAAAGGTTTTCAATATGAGCCACAGTCTTTACCCAAAAATAATCCTTCCATTTTCCATCACTGAAAAAAAAAAAACCAGTGCCGCACACCGTACGCCCTTAGAATCAAGGGGTTAGTCCCTACCTTGTACACAGGGGACGTCTCCTTCGTGTCTCATAATTGGTGATCCGGTGGTCCTTTCAGGGTCATTACTATAAAATTACGTGTATTGACTACAATCTTTACCCGAAAGTCACCACTTTAATTTCCTTAAGATTCATCTATCTCACCGATCTTTTATTATTTCATTAGGGATAGGAAGGTGCTTACTTCACATTTTTAGGCCACTCCGGACGCGGGTCTAGAAATGACTCCCATAGACTCCGATTGGTCAAGGTACTACCCGGTGACTAGACACTCTTAAATACTAACAGACCACGGGTAATCTTTGGTATCTACGGAAGGACCTTGTTTGGAAAGTGCACGTTGATCACCTTTGTGGAGTTTCCCGACTCTAGAACCTGAATTCGAGACTCTTGCCAATCTACTTGTCAACACACATAACTGATCGTTTATAAATATATTAATACAGTCATATACACCGTCCTGAACCAGACTTTGAACGAAAGTAATATTGGAACTTCACTTTATATCCTTTTATCGGTTAGAAAATTTTTTATATAAATAAATAAATCAATCAACATGGACCACAATCAACGCCGTACACCCTAGAAATCAATACCGTACTCTTGAGAATCAACGTCGTATACCCTAGATCGAGGGATTAGTTCCTACCTTGGCCCCGGGGTAGTTAATCCTCACACAGTAGAATTGGTGACCTAGCGGTTCCTTCAGGGTCTTCATCGGTTGAAAGTGGGAGGATTTTTTGAAGAAACCCCCGATGGTAAGAGATAGTTGTTCTCGTTCAAACGACTGGTTTTACAGAGTAAAGTTTAGAGTGGTGGTCCGGGATTAAGGGTGAGGTATGGTACTGTCGTTGTGAGGTCCGGAAAGTATAACGCTCAATTGCCGATTACGTATCTTTCAGGGAATCGATTGTGACCAATTGTGTAAACTACTTATTTATTTATTGATTTACTAAATTCACTTGTTTACCTACCTTAACCTTTCGCCATCTTACCAGTAAAGTCAATCACTCCGGGATGAGAGGTCAAAGGAAGGATTTTGAAAGGGGAGGATTAGTTGAAGGGTGATAATATTTTATCACTTATAGTGGGAAACACAATCTAGTAGAATTTAGAGGATCCTATATTTAAGAAACCTCCGTCTTAATGTATAAAGATACAAGACATCTTTTGGGTTGTACGTAAAAATATAAGATAATCTCTTATAAAGACTGATACATTATAATATAGTCAAGTCAAGTCAACGAGTCAGCACAGGTTGAGAAACACTGGGGTACTTAGAGTCGTGCGGTCCGGAGGGACAGGTAGTGTCTGAGGGCCTCAAGTGAGTCTGAGTGCAGGTAGCTCAGTCACTACGGTAGATCGGTAGAGTAGGAGACAGGAGAGGAAGAAGAGGACGGGGGTTAGGGAGGGTCGTAGTTTCAGAAAAGGTTACTCAGTTGAGAAGCGTACTCCACCGGTTTCATGACCTCAAAGTCGAAATCGTAGTAAGGAAGGTTTCTTTAGGGTCCCAACTAGAGGAAGTCTTACCTGACCAACCTAGAGGAACGTCAGGTTCCC
>SJYO01041852.1:77526470-77670786 GCA_006410555.1 Capra ibex
TCAAGTTTTCGTAGTTAAGAAGTCACGAGTCGGAAGAAGTGTCAGGTTGAGAGTGTAGGTATGTACTGATGACCTTTTTGGTATCGGAACTGATCTGCCTGGAATCAGTCGTTTCATTACAGAGACGAAAACTTATATCATAGATCCAACCAGTATTGAAAAGAAGGTTCCTCATTCGAAAATTAAAGTACCGACGTTAGTGGTAGACGTCACTAAAACCTCGGGGTTTTTATTTCAGACTGTGACAAAGGTGACAAAGGGGTAGATAAAGGGTACTTCATTACCCTGGCCTACGGTACTAGAAGCAAAGGACTTACAACTCGAAATTCGGTTGAAAAAGTGAGAGAAGAAAGTGAAAGTAGTTCTCCGAAAAATTAAGGAGAAGTGAGAGACGGTATTCCCACCATAGTAGACGTATAGACTCCACTAACTATAAAGAGGACCGTTAGAACTAAGGTCGAACACAAAGAAGGTCAGGTCGTAAAGAGTACTACATGAGACGTATATTCAATTTATTCGTCCCACTGTTATATGTCGGAACTGTATGAGGAAAAGGATAAACCATGGTCAGACAACAAGGTACAGGTCAAGATTGACAACGAAGGACTGGACGTATATCCAAAGAGTTCTCCGTCCAGTCCGCCAGACCATAAGGGTAGAAAAAGTCTTAAAAGGTGTCAGATAACACTAGGTGTGTCAGTTTCCGAAACCGTATCAGTTATTTCGTCTTTATCTACAAAAAGACCTTGAGAACGAAAAAAGTACTAGGTCACCTACAACCGTTAAACTAGAGACCAAGGAGACGGAAAAGATTTTGGTCGAACTTGTAGACCTTCAAGTGCCAAGTGTATAACGACTTCGGACCGAACCTTTTAAAACTCGTAATGAAATGATCGTACACTTTACTCACGTTAACACACCATCAAACTCGTAAGAAACCGTAACGGAAAGAAACCCTAACCTTACTTTTTGCTGGAAAAGGTCAGGACACCGGTGACGACTCACAAGGTTTAAACGACCGTATAACTCACGTCGTGAAAGTGTCGTAGTAGAAAGTCCTAAACTTTATCGAGATGACCTTTAGGTAGTGAAGGTGATCGAAACAAGCATCACTACGAAAGATTCCGGGTGAACTGAAGTGTAAGGTCCTACAGACCGAGATCTACTCACTAGTGTGGTACCACTAATAGTCCAGCACTTCTAGAAAAAACATGTCAAAAAGACAGATAAGAATGGTGGAGAAGAAATATAGAAGTCCAAGACAATCCAGGGATGGTAAAGACAGGAAATACCTCGGGTAGAAACCCACTTTTCAAGGGAACCATAGAGATTAAAAGAACTTCTCTAGAGATCAGAAAGGGTAAGACAACAAAAGGAGATAAAGAAACGTAACTAGCGACTTCTTCCGAAAGAATAGAGAAGAACGATAAGAAACCTTGAGACGTAAGTCTACGAATATATAATATATATGTCAACAGGGACTAAACCTCTTAACGAAGGTGTCTGGGGAATCTTTGGTTTTAGATGTCTACGAATTTAAAGACTATATTTTATCACATCATAAACGTATATCGTGTGTAGGAGGACACATGAAATCTAGTAGGGATCTAATAAATATTATGGATTGTGTTACATTTCACTTTCACTTCAGTGAGTCAACACAGACTGAGAAACGCTGGGGCATCTGATATCGGGTTGTCCGAGGACGCAGGTACCCTAAAGGGTCTGTTCTTATGACCTCACCCAACGGTAAAGGAAGAGGTCCCCTTAGAAGGGTTGGATCCTTAGCTTGGGCCCAGAGGGTGTTACGTCCGTTTGCGAAATTGGAGACTCGGTGGTCCCTTCGGGTCGTGATTGTGTGACATTTACGATGTATTTATCGACATTTGTGTTACATTTACAATCCACCTATCAACGGTTGAGTGTCTTTAAATTCAAAGTCCAAAACCTTGAAAGACCTTGTAAAAAAGTTCAACAAGAGGGTGGGGTTGAGGGGTCTGGAACACCGTACGAACCAAATCGTACGTCCTAGAATCGAAGGACTGGTCCTTAGCTTGAACATGGAGGACGTCATCTTCGTGTCTCAGAATTGGTGACCTAGAGGTCCCTCCAGGGAAATGGTCCATAAAAACTAGACGGTACTCAAAGCGTCTTCTGACTGATATAGTCTTATAAAGATATCGTAAGACATTTTTACTTCCACGGTCTGTCCTAAGAACTCCTAATTGACAACTACTACATTTGGATTATTACTGTTATTATTTTTATCGACTATTATGATTCGTAGATGAGTTGTGGTCCGATAGATGCACGAAACAATTCATGACCCAGTAATAAAGTGTGTTATAGGGGTATTTAATCGTAATAATAAAGGCAAACTGGTAAATTTTAAGGAACTTCAACATAATGAACGGGTTCCAGTGTACCGAGCATTTAAGGTCCCGGACACATTGGAGTGTGGTCACGGGACCAGTAATACTGACACCTTAGAGACCGGTACCCTACAAGTGGTCCAGTCGTCCAGGTCTGAGATCTGACTGACGATATGAGACGGAATTCCTCAGTCAGCGACGGGGTCAAGAGACTCCTAAAGTTCACGGACGGATAAAGAGAGGGAAGGGACCTCTTCAAGTTGTTGTAAGTGTCTGGGACGGTCCTGTTGACAGACGCACTAGGGAAAAAAAAAAAAAATTTCAACGAGTCAGTACAGGTAGAGAAACGCTGGGGTATCTAACATATCAGGTACCTTAAGAGGTCCGGTCTTATGACCTCACCCATCGGAAAGGGAAGAGGTCCCCTAGAAGGGTTGGGTCCCTAGCTTGGGTCCAGAGGGTGCAACGTCCACCTAAGAAATGGTCGACTCGGTGTCCAAGTTTCTCTTCAGGACAACAGGAGAGCCTCTTCTGGGTCGGAATGACGTTTCTGATCATAGAAAATAAAAAAGGGACCTAACGGTCCTTGACTAAACCTTTCGGTTGTTACGGTACGAAAGACTTCCCACAATGTATCCTTTGTCTACAAGTTTAAGTCGAACCCAAGTACAAGGAAACGCCACCTATTAAGGAACCGAGTGGAGAGACGGACTCCGTGACGGTGGGTTGACTACCAACCACCCCTGACTCAGGGGTAGTTCGTTTCCTCCTCCTGTTGTCGGACGACTCGTCCCGCACGCTCCTCTGGTGGAGACCAAAGGAGTCCGTCGTCCGTCTCCGAGAGTCCTCTTCGGTCGGAGCCGGTAGCCGCACAGTAACCGACGGTCAGGACGACCACCTCTCGGGACCCGGAGAGCGGTCCCGAAAGTCGTACTACCTACCCCCGTCCGACCGTCCGGGTGACGTGTCGGTCCTGGACTCTGATACGTACCGGACCGAGTCTGAGACCCCGAGTAGCCTTCGTCCTTTAACCTACCCGTTTTGCAAAGGTCACAAAGTCTTGACCCTACTCTTCGAGAGAAGGATTAACTAACCTTTGACATCTTCTATTCGACATAAAGGAAGGTAGACACTCGACTGGGTCCTTCGGGAGGCCAAAGCTCGACGGTGAAAATCGATATGAAACTGACGACTTGTGTGTAGAAAGAGGGTAACGTGGTACTCCAGTTGGAAAAGTGACAGTTCTTAATACACCCCTTCCCTCACTACAGTCCCCCATCCCCTCAGTACCGTTTCCCCTGATACAATGTAGTCCTAAACAAAGAAACGAAAAAAAAAGAAGTGAAAAACTTCAACTAACTAAAGGACACAATTTGAATTTGACGGTTACCTGAAACTTAAAAGGTCGACATAAGCAATTATCAGATAGAATAACTGGTTTTTTTTCGAGATCGTGATTTGGGTTTAGAGATTGAGAGTAAATTCGGTAGTCTTGGTTAATATTCAGAGTTAGGTCTTTTTGGTAAATTCTAAATTCTTTAATAGTTTCGGTTGTGAATACATCGCGATACGTGTCTTGAAATGTTTTATTGAGTAAATTGGAAACGTTTTTGGGATAATAGGACTAAAATGTCTCCTTCTTTGACTCCGTGTCTTTTTGATTCCCTAAACGGGTTTAAGTGTGTCGACTATGTACCTTCTCGTCTCAACGCTTAGGATCATTAGTCTGAGAATTTATAGGGTAAAGAACAATACAAAGTCAATAAACGTAAAGTAGAAATCAAAGTGACCCCATATCAACAAAATGTTGCAACACAATCAAAGACTAAATGTCGTTTACCTTAGTCGATACGACGACGATGACGATTCAGCGAAGTCAACACAGACTGAGACACACTGGGGTATCTGCCGTCGGGTGCTCCGAGGGGGTAGGGACCCTAAGAGATCCGTTCTTATGACCTCACCCAACGGTAAAGAAAGAGGTCACGTACTTTCACTTTTCACTTTCACTTCAGCGAGTCAACACAGGTTGAGAAACTCTGGGGTACCTGACATCGGATGGTCCGAGGAGACAGATACCCTAAAAGGTCCGTTCTCATGACCTCACCCCACGGTACATATGTATATAGGGGAGAAATAACCTAAAGGAAAGGCAAATCCAGTGGTGTCTCACAACTCTTTTCAAGGGACACGATGTGTCATCCAAGAGTAATAGACATATGTATCTTCACACATGTACAGTTAGGGTCAGAAGGTTAAGTAGGGTGGGGTGGAGAGGGGGAACCACAGGTACAAACAAGAGATACGGACACAGAGATAAAGACGAAACGCTTAACAAAGTAGACATGGTATAAAGATCTAAGGTATATATCCGTAATTATATACTATAAACAAAAAGAGAAAGACTGAATGAAGTGAGACATTTCGTCAGAGACATAAAATTTCTTAAAGAGTTAAAGTAGAATTAACAGTTTACACGACCGTATTTACACGATTCAGACTTCACTTTAGGGGAGAAAGTAAAGACTATGACCATTGAACACAAGAGAGGAGTCAGGTTGATCTCCAAATAGTTGACATAACTAGGAATTTTATTTGGTTGTAAACAGAGTGAACTAACAAGATAAAAACGGGTTAAAAGTAAAGTAACTAGAGACGAGAAAAATAAAGGATGGAAGATTTAATTGAAACTCAAATTAAACTAGAAAAAACAATGGAAGAATTCACCTTACGAATCTATAACTAAAATCTTAAAAAGAAACCCGGATTATATTTGTAAATTGTCTTACTCAAAAGGAGATTCGTGACGAAATTTACTTAGGGTGTTTAAGATTATAAAACATGAAAATAGTAGTAAGTTGAACTCTATAAAGGATTGAAGAAAAATATTAAAGAAGAAACTGGGTACCCAATGAATCTTTACATAAAAAAATTAAAGGTTTATGAACCTCCAAAGTGTTCATATGAAAAGAGTAAATTAATGTAATAGTACTTTTTATATGAGTAAAAATTTAATGACTCTGTAAAGTCACTCATAAGATACACATGAAATTTTCTTATACATAAGACGGTGATAACCCGTATCGTAAAGTAGATACGGTTAAATCAGTAGAACTGTCACAAAAGTTTAATTAATATATAGGAATGGGTAACAAATAGACGAATAAAATAGTTAATATATCTCTCCTCATAATTTTAGAGGTTTATAACAACTAAACAGATAAAGAAGAAAATTAGGATAAAAATGGAGTACGTAAAAAAAAAAAAAAGAAAAACCGGACACGTCACATCAGACGTCCTAGAATAAAGGGGATGGTCCTTACCTTGGGTCCGGGGGACTAAACCTTCGCACTTCAGAATTGGTGACCTGATGGTCACGATATACGTTTCAGCGAAGTCAGCACAGGTTTAGAAACGTTAGGATGTCAGATATCGGGCGGTCCTAGGAGACAGGTACCCTAACAGGTCCGTTTTTTTGACCTTTCCCAAGGACACGGGAGGCGGTTCACTGGGTGGGTTGGGTCCCTAGCTTGGGTTCAGAGAATGCAGAGGACGTAACCGTCCGCCCAAGAAATGGTGATCGTCGTGGACCCTTTCTTTCTTTCACTTCAGCGAGTCAGCACAGGCTGAGAAACACTGGGGTACCTGACATCGGATGGTCCGAGGAGTCAGGTACCCTAAAAGGTCCGTTCTTATGACCTCACCCAACGGTAAAGGAAGAGGTCCCCTAGAAGGACTGGGTCCCTAACTTGGGTCCAGAGGGCGTAACATCCGTCTTCGAAATGGTAGACTCGATGGTCCATTCGGGGTGGACCCTTCGGGTCCTGATAGTCCCTTCAGGGATTAAGTGTATAAAACTTCGAGAACAACGATTCACTTATTTGTAAATCTTGACAATACAGAAACATTACTTAAGTGGTAAAATAGTAATATTTTACAGGGAGACAGTAACTATTCCCAGGGACAGGACTTCAAGTTTATATCGGGAATTATGTCTGAATAAAACTAATTATAAAACGTACCATATAAAATAAAGTAAGAAAATAAAAATTTGAAGTAGGAATATAAATCTCACACAAAGAAAATCTGTTGGATACACTTAGAACAGGAGAAGGTCATATTGTTAAAGACGAAAATCAACTATACAAATCAGGTAAATATATTAAAAAAACAAGTTTTTTATGAAATAAATAAATCCAAACCGACATGACCCAGAGACAACGATGCTCCCGAAAAGAGATGAACACCACTCACCCCCGATGAGATCTCAATACCACGCTCCTGAAGAGTAACACTACCAAGAGGTCCCGCGGACCTGAAGTCATCAACACCGAGGGTCAGAGATCTTGTGTCCGAATTAAAAACGCCACGTACCCAAATCGACGAGGCGTCGTACACCCTAGGAGGACCTAGTCCCTAGCTTGGGCACAGAGGATGTACTCGACCATCTAAGAAATGGTGACTCGTTGGTCCCTTCGGGGAATCAGGTAAACATAAAGTACGTTTACAACTACAACATAAAAAATGTACTTGGTAGAACGATAAACAAAAGATTACCAGGGTAGAGAAGAAACAAGAAAAAATAAGTACAAAGGATGGAAGAAAATTTGACTCATAAAAATTATACAGTAAATTAGAAGAGAAAATCAAACATATGGAAAATTTTAACCAACGACATCACAAATGTTGTACGTAGAAATGGAATAGTGTCAAATGGTAGTTTAACTTGACGACGTATTTGAATAACTGGGGATTATATAACTATAATGAAAACGAAATTTATGAGTTAATAAAAATTTCTTTTTAAATTACTTTTTTAAAATGGGTGTATAAATGATAAAAGTCACTGGCAGTAAGGAAACATATCTCGACCATAAAAAAGGAATATGTATTTCTTGAAGGAAAAGATAGAGAACATAATATCCATTATTAATAAAAGATTATTAATCGACAAATAAAATTAGTAATCGATAATATTACGTTCATTCTTAATGAAAGATAATTAATCGAAAATAAACAGATCTTTGTAGAAACAAAGTGGACGTAAAAATTTCCAATACAAATAACGTATAATCTCAAGAGTCTATTAAAAAAGGGAGAAAGATACGATGAGACACAGAAGACCGAATGTAAGAAAAACTATATTTCAGTCACCTTTTAGAATAGAAACAAGGGGACTTACATTACACAGAAAGAAAGAGACCGACGAAAATTATGTCCATAAAATGGTGACCAAAAGTCTTATAACTGATTCTATATAGATCTACACCAAGAACCATGGATAAATAAGACAAACCTTAAACGACTGGAATAACGTAGAGAACCATTCATATATAAAAATTTTAGTTCAGACCTTAAAGTCAATAATAAAGAAATTTATAGAGAGGGTATAAGCTAAATGTACAAAATCTAACGAACTATAACTAGGTGTCCAGGGACCCCAAGACAAAGACATACATACAATTCATACATGTACGCATAAAAGAAAGAGGAAAAGAAAGACTGAAATCAAAGTTGAAAAGTCCCCCGACATAGAAGTTCAGTAAAAACAAGAAGACAACACACGTCAGTAGACGATTCGGGTAGGGCACCTGACGCGTAGACTAAAAATCCAGATCTTCAATGTAAACAAAGAAAATAATATTAAAAGGTACAAAGAGTAAAACAAGTTCGAAGTGTCCACCGAGTCACCATTTCTTAGGTGGACGTTTTTTTTTTTTTTTCTTAGGTGGACGGTCACGTCCTCTACGTTCAAACTAGGGACCCACCCCTTCTAAGGGACCTCTTCTCTTACCGTTGGTGAGGTCATAAGAACGTATCTTTTAAGGTACCCTAGCGTTTCTCAGTCTGTACTGATTTGTGAGTGTGTGTGAACGAGTAACACAAGTAACTCAAAAAGAAATCTAGGAATTTGTATAAATGTTATCGAGAGAGATTCAGGAACAGACGATTAAAGTAGTAAAGACAGTAAATACATAGACACAGTTGACTGAACAAAAAGGACCGATTCCTAGTATAAAAGTACAAAAGGGTGTATAGGCCATTAGAAAAATGGTCTAAGACCTAAAACACAATACAACAACTCACAGACTAAAAACGACGGAAGGGAATTTTTCACGATTCGAAATAAGAACCTCCGTCAATTAAATCAACCCCTAGTCGAACCAGAAAAACTCCAAATAAAAGTTCGAGAATCCTCCTAGATTTCAGGGGAAATAAAAGTTTGATGAGATCGGAACGAGGATTCAACACCGTAGAGATCTCAGATGACTCAAGACTGATTAACCTTGATCTTACGGAAAGTTGGGAGAGGTTCGAAGTCAATAACGAATAAAACGTTTAAGAACCATTAAAAATAAAGAGGCCATTAATAAGATACACGGGTCGATTACCTCAGAGTGAAATGTGTACATGACGGATTATAAACCCGTTTCTGAATTCCCCTAGGATACTTATGAATAGCCTCTTTCGTCACCGTAGAGTGAGGTCATAGAACGGACCTTTTAGGATACCTGTCTCCTCGGACCATCCGACGTCAGATACCCTAGCGATTCTCAGCCTGTGCTGACTCACTGAAGTGAAAGTGAAAAGTGAAAGTACGTGACCTCTTCCTTTACCGTTAGGTGAGGTCACAAGAACGGACCTCTTAGGGTCCCTACCGTCTCGGACCACCCGACGGTAGATACCCCAGCGTGTCTCAACCTGTGCTGACTTCGCTGAACCGTCGTACTTATGAATACCCAAAGGGACCACCGAGTCGTTATTTCTTAGGTGGACGGTTACGTCCTCTGAGCTCAAGGTACGGACTCAGTCCTTCTAGGGAACCTCCTCCCGTATCGTTGGATGAAGTCATAAGAACGGACTTCTTAGGGCACTTGTCTTCTCGGGCCATTCGATATCAGGTACCCCAGTGTTTCTCAACCTGTACTGAACCCTTGATTTCTTGTTGTCTTTTTACTTATATGAATTTTTCGGGAAAAAGACATTTGGAAGAAAACCAGACCCTCGAACGGGATGTTTAAGGTCAACGGAGTTGGACGTGTTTGAGACTAGACAAATACGTAGACAGAGGAGTGAAGTCACTCCGACGATACAAGACGAACGTCGAAGAGAGGGACATGGTAGTAGGTCTTTCGGACCCTTTAGTCTCCCGAGTGGTTTAAACAAAATAAAAAGAGTCCTTAGTCTCAAGACTCACGAACGACAAGTTACGGACTCCTGTCAACAAAACGTATGAAACAGGTCAAAAGATCAATAAATGACGTCCCTCCGATTGGTTATGGTCAATACGATAGTACTGGTGTCGTCTTCAGTTTGCCTAAAATAATTTTATTGTTAATGGTTCGGAGTGAGATAATCTATAGTGTAATTTTCGAAATAGACGTAACAAAATATATTAGAAGTATAGTTCATCCCTTGAAAAGGGAATAATGTCTGTATTTTGACTCCGAATCCTTCAGTTTCTTTACGGGGTCCAATACATCGGTCATTCAATACTTTGTCATGAGTCTTTGGACAGTCTGAGAGACGAGGAGAAGAAAATTTTTCGAGAGGAGGGAAAATTATAAAAAAAAACATATTTTTTCATAATGTACGAAAATTTTATCTACAAAGTCTTATATTTCTTTACACTCTCTTTTTTAGACGTCCAGGACATAAACGTGGTAGTCAACTGTCGGTGACAATTGTAATATATATATATAAATGTTATATATTTTACTTGTCTTTCCAAACAAAATGTTTTGATTTTAGGATACCTTAGGATGGTATAAGTTATGTATGACGAATTATTAAACAGAAAAGGTGAGCTATTATGGAATAGTCGTAAAAGGTAATCTACATTCCCGAAGGGTCCACCGTCGTCACCATTTCTTAGACAGACGGTCACGTCCTCCATATTCTCTACGTCCAAACTAGGGACGTAACCCTTCTAGTCTAGGGGACCTCCTCCTTTAAGAAACTCTTACAAAATCGAAGACAATAGTGTTTAAAGGTAGTATGGGGGTTCCTTATGTCTTATGACATCAATTAGGAGGACATGTGTATTGAGAGTGAATTAAAATTTTACCTGTAAAAAGTTGGAAACTTATATTAAAAATTACCGAGTATAAGATTGTGTATCTATATCGTAAAAATTGAGTTGGTTAAGACAACAACTTGGAAACACGACAAAGAGTAATAACATTTATTGTGACGTTTCTAGAAAGACTTATTTAGAACCGTGTTTATATTCTAATAAAGAAGTCCTATTTAAGGACTTTTATTTTAATGAACTAATTTCTCCTATTTACAAAATTCCGAAAACTTTGTACAAGCGTTTTACATATAATCTTTCAGACACAATTAAATGGAGTGAAGGAGGGTTATTGTCAAAGACTCACATAAAGTGGTGTAAGAGTTTATTGATTCGTAATTAGAAATATGTTCCTCGAAGGGTCCACCGCGTCATTAGTTCTTAGGTGGACGGTTCCGTCCTCTCTGTCCAAACTAGGCACCCAGTCCCTTCTGGGGGACCTTTTCCTTTACCGTAGGGTGAGGTGATAAGAACCGACCTCTTAGGGTACCTAAGACACACAGGGTACCTGTGGTCGCTGACTCGCACGTATGTGCTTAGAAATTTGTGCGTAAACGGATGGCCTTCCGACTAACTGTGTGACAGTAAGAGAGACATGTCAGTGGTAGGGGGTGGGAAGTCAATCGATGTCTCACTGACCGAGAGTAGTCTAAATGAACCTCGACTTGTAGTTTTATTCTGATCTCTCGTTATGGTAAGAAACAAGATGTATAAAGAGGATTTCTTTTATGTGGGATGAATAGGGTGTGGACACCAGGACGACGGATCTTAAACATGGGTGAATCCGTTCTTAGGGCATAAACCCGTCGTTACCTCCTGTCGACTACTCGGTGTCTAAGACCGTTTTCACCGTGGTCGGCGGACAGACCATGATCTGGTTTCGATTGTGACACGGGTCTAAACGTACACGGAAGGACAAAGGAGCCGAACGTAGGTCTGATGTTTTTTCCAGAGGTGTTCGACCGAGGTCGTGTCGAATGTTCGCACAAAGTCACCCATTTCTCAAGTCCTGTGTTCCTACCGAATACTCTCTCTTTGCAAGACGCACTTGACTCTCGAGAAGTTCAGTAAAGTGGGGGAGGAGAGACAGGAACCGTCAGTTCATTTTCTAGACTTTCCTACGGTCCTATCAGGGTCATGATCTTTGACCGAGACCTGTTATTTCTCTGTGTTCTTTGATGTCTTTGATCAGATTTTGGACGTTGCTCCCGTACACTTAAAGTTGTGTCTTTGAATGTAAGAGTAATCTTTCATTCGAAGTATGCCTGACTTGCAACAGAAAAACCAAGTGTCTAAATAGGGTCTCCATTCTTTTTTACAAAGTGTTACATCCGTGAGTTATTAATAAACAACTTACCTAAGTAGTTTACTCTTCTTTCATAACCCCTTTGATATAAGTTGTTACTGTATAATTCTTGAATTATATACACGAATTGTATATAACTCTGTTCTTCCGTCCCGTGTTGGAAATTTTCTTACTGTCGGTAACTCCCGTACTGTATTTGACCAATCTTGATTGATCCAGGTTCTACCGTCTGTTCAGTTGAAGGTGATCTGACGCTCGGAGTCATACTCGAGTAGCATTGTGTATTCGATTTAGTATGGGAGCCCACGGAAGTGTCAAGTCTCCAACTACTAATTTCCAGTTTTTTCCCTGTCACTGGGTTAAGGTCCTTTAGAGGCGGGGAAGGGGTTATAGTCCCGAAGGGACCACCGAGTGTCCCATTTCGCAGACGGACGTTACGCCCTCCGGACCCAAACTAGGGACCTAGTCCTTCTAGGGGACTCTTCCTTTACCGTTGGGTGAGATCATGAGAACGGACCTTTTAGGGCACCTGCCTCCTCGGGCCATCCGATATCAGGTACCCCGACGTGTCTCAGTCTGTGTTGACTCACTGAAGTGAAAGTGCGGGGCTTTATCAACCTTATTTGGGGGATGAGTAATCGAACACTTCGACGGGTCGGGTACTTTTGTTTGGTGGGGTATAAAGTCCGAAGGGTCCATACGATCACAATTTCTTGGGCGGGTAGTGACGTCCAATTTGCATTCTGTGCGGTCAAGAAAGGGACCCCACCCCTTCTAGGGGACCTCTTCCCTTACCGTTAGGTGAGGTCTTAAGAACGGACCTCTTAGGGTACCTGTCTCCTCGGACTTCCCGATGTCAAGTGTCCTAGTGTGTCTTAACCTGTATGACTGCACTGAATCGTACCGTTCCGGCATAAAGTCCAGGTGAGAGTGAAAGACTCTGTCACGTTTGAAGACAGACACCTCACACATAGAAGAGCTTATTTGTGTACGAAAGTGAGATGAAGCCGAGCGAGACCTTAAGGGAGGACGAACTTCGGTTCCTGGGAGTGAGCCGTCGGTAGGGTCCTTGAGCGGACTCTGGACCCTGTACTGGTAAGAGAACGAGAGGTGAAAAGGACGTTGTTGTAGTGACTCAATCCTCTATTGGTCTCTGAGTTCCTTCCCAATTTTTGGTTTGAAAGGGAGGCGTCTTCGACTGTGTATGTGTTATTTTGGGACTCAGGAGCCCTTACCACGTCTGTCGTTCCTAAGAACCCCAAGTCTCCTCCCTCTTTATGAATATAGAATTTACTATTCCCTTCCGGTATCTTTCCTCCGGTTAGACCCCGGTCCAGAACTTCCGATCATATAATCAAGAAGTCCCGACGACATTGTTTCATGGTGTTCGACCCTCTACACTTTCTTGTCTCTAAAGAGAATGACAAGACCTCAGGTCTGCAGACTTCCTCTTAGGAAGGAACGGGGACGGATCACGACCACCGAGGAACCGTCACCGTCGGTGGCGCGTAGAGACAGGGGTAGAGACGTACAGGAAGAGAGTACACAACACACGATTCATCTAAATCAGTACAGGTTGAGAAACACTGGGGTACCTGGTATCGGGTGGACCGAGAAGACAGGTACCCCAAGAAGTCCGGTCTTCTGAACTCACCCACCGGGACGGGAGGAGGTCCCCTAGAAGGGTTGGATCCCTAACTTGACCGTAGAGAATACAGAGGACGTAACCGTCCGTCCAAGAAATGGTGATCTCGGTGACCCTTTCGGGAGAAGGGATGCAAATCAAGTCCAGTTAACGAGTTAGGACAGACTGAGACACAGGGGTACCTGACGTCGTGTGGTCCGAAGGGACAGATAGTGGTTGAGGGACTCGAACGAGTTTGACTACAGGTAACTCAGCCATTACGGTAGGTCGGTAGAGTAGGAGACAGTAGGGGAAGAGGAGGACGGAAGTTAGAAAGGGTTGTAGTCCCAGAAAAGATTACTCAGTCAAGAAGTGTAGTCCACCACTTTAATAACCTCGAAGTCGTAGTCAGGAAGGTCACTTATAAGTCCTGACTAAAGAAAATCCCAACTGACCAAACTAGAGGACGACAGGTTCTTTGAGAGTTCTCGGAAAAGGTTATACTGTCAAGTTTTCGTAGTCAAGGAGTCACGAGTCGAAAGAAAAACTAGATTGAGAGTGTAGGTGTGTACTGATGACCTTTTTGGTATCGAAACTGATCTACTTGGAAGGGTTGTAATGACACAGATAAAGACAGAAAAGATTCCTGTAAGTAACCTAAATCCCGGGTGGGATTAGGTCATACTATGGTAAAATTCGACATAGAATTAATATAGACGGTTTCTGGGGGAAAGGTTTATTCCAGTGTAGGGTTGGACTTTAAAACTCGCTGTGATAGGTTGGGTGATGTTTTCTCATCTTGTGATCATTGTTGTTCCTGAAGGGACCGTCAAGTCACCAATTCCGAGATTCGAAGGTTACATCCGACATACCCAAGTTAGGGACCAGTCCCTTGATCCAAGGACGTTCGAAGTACCACTTTGGTAAATGGAGTCTAACTCTGAGCTTGGGTCGGTTTTGGGACGAACCCTGAACTTGGGTGCACAGACCCTACTTTTGGGTCAGTTTTGTGTGCCATGGACCAAAGTCCTGGATTACTTCGAGTCCAAGAACTACAGAGTAGTGTTTTTTCTTAAGTTACTCTCTGTTTCACTATCCATTCTTCATCTAAATAAGTCTAAGTCTCTCTTCGTGTAAGGGGTCTGTCTCACACCCGGTAACGTCTCCCGCTCACACGGTACTTTACACCACATCAATCAAGAATATCCGACCCATTAAAGTATAGGAGTCACTAGTTACGTTTCTTTATCTCCTTTTGTTATCTTACCCATCCTGATCTCTAGAGAAGTTCTTTTAGTCTGTATAGTTCCTTGTAAAGTACATTTCTACCCGTGTTATTTCCTGTCTTTACCATCCCTGGATTGTCTTCGTTTTCTATAATTCTTCTCCACCGTTCTTATGTGTCTTCTTACTATGTTTTTCAAGAAGTTCTGGGTCTCTTGGTACCACCACACTAGTGAGTTGATCTCGGTCTGTAGGACCTCACACTTCAGTTCACCCGGAATCCTTCGTAGTGATGCTTGTTTCGATCTCCTCCACTACCTTAAGGTCAACTCGAGAAAGTTTAGGATTTTCTACNNCTGTTTCACTATCCATTCTTCATCTAAATAAGTCTAAGTCTCTCTTCGTGTAAGGGGTCTGTCTCACACCCGGTAACGTCTCCCGCTCACACGGTACTTAACACCACGTCAATCAAGAATATCCGACCCATTAAAGTATAGGAGTCACTAGTTACGTTTCTTTATCTCCTTTTGTTATCTTACCCATCCTGATCTCTAGAGAAGTTCTTTTAGTCTGTATAGTTCCTTGTAAAGTACATTTCTACCCGTGTTATTTCCTGTCTTTACCATCCCTGGATTGTCTTCGTTTTCTATAATTCTTCTCCACCGTTCTTATGTGTCTTCTTACTATGTTTTTCTAGAAGTACTGGGTCTCTTGGTACCACCACACTAGTGAGTGGATCTCGGTCTGTAGGACCTCACACTTCAGTTCACCCGGAATCCCTCGTAGTGATGCTTGTTTCGATCTCCTCCACTACCTTAAGGTCAACTCGAGAAAGTTTAGGATTTTCTACTACGACACTTTCACAACGTGAGTTATACGGTCGTTTAAACCTTTTGAGTCGTCACCGGTGTTCTGACCTTTTCCAGTCAAAAGTAAGGTTAGGGTTTCTTTCCGTTACGGTTCCTTACAAGTTTGATGAGGTGTTAACGTGAGTAGAGTGTACGATCATTTATTACGAGTTTTAAGAGGTTCGGTCCGAAGTCGTCATGCACTTGACACTTGAAGGTCTACAAGTTTGACCTAAATCTTTTCCGTCTCCTTGGTCTCTAGTTTAACGGTTGTAGACAACATAGTAGTTTTTTCGTTCTCTCAAGGACTTTTTGTAGATGAAACGTTTCTCAGTCTGTGCTGACTCGTTGACTTAACTTGACTCGACTTAAAGTATACGATTACACACCCTCCTAAGCCAAGTCAAGTCAAGGAGTCAGTACAGACTGAGAAACGTTGGGGTATCTGGCGTCGTGTTGTCCGAAGGGACAGGTAGTGGTTGAGGGTTTCAAATGAGTTTGAGGACAGGTAACTTAGTCACTACGGTAGGTTGGTAGAGTAGGAGAAAGCAGGGGAAGAGGAGGACGGAAGTTAGTAAGGGTCGTAGTCCCAGAAAAGTTTACTCGGTCAAGAAGCGTAGACCACTGGTCCCCTAACATCAAAGTTGAAGTTGTAGTCACCCTCCTAATAAGGTTGATAAACCCCCTTCCCCACCACTAAAGGTCCAAAACCCGGTGGTGGGTGAGGAACTAGAAAACTGGGGAACCTTGACAGTACCGTGGAGACCGACACAGCAAAGTGAACGACTAACTCCTAGTTCCAGATCAGAACAGACGGTAGAAACAGGGTGAACTTAGGTTGACCAAATACAACACGGGAACCCGATACAGTAAGAAGGTTTTCGACACGGGACGGGGAAAGGGAGGACAATGTTACCACACCGGTCTTCTTTTTTTCGTAACTGCTTTTATGAGGAGGGTTTACGTTTCGTACAAATTCTTGTTCAAAGGGGGTTTGGTTATAAATCGGTTTCTGACTTTTGAAAGACTTCAATCTAATATCTCGTTGGGACTACTTATGTGTCCTTTTGTCTTTTGAACTTTAACTTCCTAAGGGTTATCTGTACATTAGAGGACTCGACTTGAAGATTTTTGAATTTTGTTAAATTTTACGTGTACCTTACGCATTCATTAACTCGTCCTAAGATACCCCAGAAGGACCTTGTCTGAGAGGGTTGGAGGAACAGGAGACGGACGGGGATCAGACATCTTTTTGGTATCGGAACATCCGGAAGGGACTCCAGGTGTATCACTCAAATTAGTCTCCTTTCTCTTTTGCGTCTTTCCTTTTGTCAGTTCGTTCTGTTTTATTATTGTCAAGTCGGTGATTTGGTTCAGTTCCTGGAAATCAAGGAGGAGCTCCCGATATGTACTATGAGACTCAGTGTAGGAAACTCGACAAAACGTTTATGACTTTGGGGATGGTCTACCTTCTTCAATTGGCAGACGACGGGTGTTCCTACTTCTGGGGTCTGGTCAACCTTGGTCTTCCAACTATCACAACTGAGGGTGTTAATGGAGTGGCGGTCAGTCTTCGTACATGAACTCGACTGTGGTGGGGGGAGGGAATAGAACAAAAATTTTTGGAAAGGAACGTTCGGAACCCCTCAAGTCTCAGAAAATTCGTGATTGACAGGAACTGAGGAACGAAGTTTCACTTCCACAATCAGTGAGGTGACACAGGTTGTTGGACATCCGAGGAGACAGGCACCTTAAAAGGTCCGTTCTTATGGTCTCGTTCAACGGTAAAGGACAAGGTCCCCTAGAAGTGCTGGCTCTCTAGTTTGGGTCCAGAGGACGTGACGTCCGTCCAAGAAATGGTAGACTCGGTGATCCCTTCGGTCCTGAGGAACTAACCACGGGACGTTATTTACGAAGTGAAAGTAAGTGATGTCCCCGAAGGGACCCAATTTAAGGACTAAAGAATTGAATGAACTAGACATTAAGTCTCGGACAACGACGGAAAGAGGTCTGGAGAAAAGGGGTAGTCATTTAATCCCTATTATTAATAGGGGTCCTATTTTGACAGGAGTCCCCAATACGTTTTTTTTTTTTTTTAGGAGTCAAAAGGAGGAAACACAGAGGGAATCAGAGTGTGATAACGGTGTGAGTCTTGTAAAAAATTTTTTATACAAAAAGGAAATTAAGTGTTATTAGATAAAACGAAAATTAACTAATTAAAAACCAACGCGACCCAGAACGACAACTCGTCCGATAAGAAGTAACTCCACGAACCCGAAGAGTAACGTCACCGAAGAGAAAAAACACCTTGTGTCGGAGATCTGAGTGCCCGAAGTCCTCAACTCGTGTCTAAAATCAACGACGGGGGTGGGGTGGAGGTGACCGGGACCCTACACCTTAGAAGGACTTGGTCCCTAACTTGGACGCAGGGGACGTAACCTTCCGTCTAAGAATAGGTGACATGGTTTTGAAGACTATGGTCTACTCACCGACAAAAAGGGTGTGGTTTATTACGAGACACTGTGGTCGAGACACAGAATGTTGGATTGAGTCAAAACTATGAGACGGACCTCTATGAAAACGTCCTTCCGCCTGGGGAAGGTCTCGGGTTTTGACACGAGAACAGATTGTAAGTCTTTACTTAACAGACTCCTCTGTGTACACGACTCTTTCGTTCTCGAAAATAACCCTTTCACGTGGGCCCACCTCTCGTCATCCCATTCTCTTGGGTCCTCTTGACGAGACGACGCACCGAGTGTCAGAGCCCTAAATACCACTACCCTAATCAAAGGCGCACCAGAAACCGGTTAGTAAGATTAAGGCTCAGAAAGGACCACCGCGTACGTAGCGAGTCGGTTCTACCTACGATCGCTCTCCCTAAGACCCTTCACCTGCCTGTACGCCACAGAGGAAAACTGGAAAGGGCTTGAGAAGGCCAACCACCATCGAATAATCAAGGCATAAGGAATAGTCCTAGAGGACAGTCTTTTGTTGAGTACGTTTAACAATGATACCACGGACCGGTCCCACCCGTCAAAGTTAGTTACACGAAGGGGATTGTTATGATAGTTGAGGACGTCCACTTCCCGAGTCAGGACGTTCTGACAGGGTTGGGGTGAAGTCTACTATTAGTGTTCAGGTCCAACAAGGGACACGAAGACTGACTACTTGATATGTGTTGAGGGAGGGGTGAGTCTTAGTTAATTAAAGATACCGTCGAGTCTCTTAAGTTCTTTTGTCAAGTGAATGACAACTGGTCACCTAACATTTTTCTATACTATTTCCGATGTCTACTTGTAGGTCTTCCTTCCTTACACATCCCGGTCTATATACCCCCGAAGGGACGGGAGAGACCCACACGGGAGGGGGCCGTGGTGGTACGTAAGTGGCTACATCTTCATAGAGTCTTGGACCAGGAAACCCCTAAAAACACCTCCAAAGTAGTGCATCCGTACTAACTAGTAGTTGGGTAAAGGTCGGGAGAAGGAAGAGACCTCTTACTTCCTCACACCGACTTTTAAGGTTCGAAGACTAACGGCGAACTAGAAAGACCACTGGTCCGGGGTTCGTCCTCGGGTGGGTCCCGGTGGACTAATCTTGTTTTCTGTGACGCCAATGGGTCCTTTAAGGTTCCCTAAATCCTTGGCCCTAAATTTGTTTTCTACGAGGAGGGTCACGAAAATAGTGAATCGTTTACCGTTACCAAAATCTTCGAGACACGGTCCTTGGTGTCTGTCTCTGGTTTCTACTTTCTACTTTTTTCTATTACGTACATCTCACGAAACAGATCCTGGACCGTATATCTCCTATCCCCTACATCGAGTCACCATCTCGTGTACGAAACGTACATACTCCGGGACCCAAGTTAAGGGCCGTAGAGGTATAAAAACCCGAAGGGAGCACTGAGTCGACCATTTCTTAGACAGACGTTACTCCCTATGGACCCAAGTTAGGGACCCGACCTTTCTAGGGGACCTCTTCCCTTCCAGATGGGTGAGGTCAAATGACCGGACCTTATAAGGTGTCAGGTACCCCAGCGTTTCTCAACCTGTGATGACTTGTTGAAAGTGAAACTTTGAAGGGAGCATCGAATCAACCATTTCGTAGACGGACGTTACACCCTCTGAACTCAAGTCAAGAACCCAGTCCTTCAAGGGGACCTCTTCCTTTACCGTTGGGTGAAGTCATAAGGACGGACCTCTTAAGGTACCTGTCTCCTCGGACCGTCCGATGTCAAGTACCTAACCGTTCTCAGCCTGTACTGATAGATAGAAAGAAAGACCGTACATTTTTAACGAGATATTTACAATTGAGTAATAAAATTCTACGACAATCGTCACCTCTTACTTAGACCACTCCCCTACCTTTCTCAATACTTCGATTTCTGATTTTCCAATTCTTAGTTCGTTCTTTGGAATGCAAATTTTTTCTTTTTATTAAATACAAAAGGTTTCGGACCGGATATAAGGATAAGTGGCGTTATCGATATCGTCGTTAAGTGTCTTACATCAGACCCCTGTAGACTCTTAGGGGGTTTGGAAGACTCCCTCAGTGACTCCGGAAAAAAGTGAGAGTAAAAAAGTGGGCGTAAGGGACCGTAAAGGATCTCGGAACCTGACGTTCCTCTAGGTTGGTCAGGTAAGACTTCCTCTAGTCGGGACCCTAAAGAAACCTTCTTTACTACGATTTCGACTTTGAGGTCATGAAACCGGTGGAGTACGCTTCTCAACTGAGTAACCCTTTCTGAGACTACGACCCTCCTTAACCCCCGTCCTCCTCTTCCCCTGCTGTCTCCTACTCTACCGACCTACCGTAGTGACTGAGCTACCTGCACTCAGACTCACTTGAGGCCCTCTACCACTACCTGTCCCTCCGGACCGCACGACGCTAAGTACCCCAGCGTTTCTCAGCCTGTCCTGACTCGCTGACTTGACTTGACTTGACTTGACTTCCCTCAACCACTACCTTCCCTTCGGACCCCACNCTACCGTAGTGACTGAGCTACCTGCACTCAGACTCACTTGAGGCCCTCTACCACTACCTGTCCCTCCGGACCGCACGACGCTAAGTACCCCAGCGTTTCTCAGCCTGTGATGACTCGCTGACTTGACTTGACTTGACTTCCCTCAACCACTACCTTCCCTTCGGACCCCACGAAGTCAGGTACCCCAGCGTTTCTCAACCTGAACTGACTCGATGACTTGACTTGACTTGATACGTGTATACTACAGTATGGACTGCTTGTGTCTTCGTCTATACTCTTTAGGTCGACAGAAAATAATTCGATCCGTAATTATTACGAACGGTTTTAACATTTTGTTACTGTCAAGATAGCTAATTAAAAAAACTTTTTATAAATACAGTTGTGACAACAACAATTCAGTAATTCAGTACAGGCTGAGAAACTCTGGGGCACCTGACATCGTGTGGTCCGAAGGGACAGGAAGTGATACAGGTCCTCAAACGAGTTTGAGAAAAGGTAACTCACCTACTACGATAGATTGATAGAGTGGGAGACGGCGGGGAAAGAGGACAACGGAAGTTAGAAACGGTAACAGTCCCAGAAAAGGTTAGTCAGTCGAGAAACGGTTTCATAACCTAGTCGAAGTCGTAGTCAGGAACGTTACTTATAAGTCCCAAGTAAAGAAAATCCTAATTGACCAAACAAGAGGAACGTCAGGGTCCCTGAGAGTTCTCAGAAGAGGTCAGGGTGTTAAACTTTCGTAGTTAAGAAGCCGTGAGTTGTATGTGTAATTGATAACAATTAAATTTTACTTATTTATTTTACCATTTCTAAAGAGGACATTATAGTCCATGTCATTTATAGTTATTTATATTGGGTGTTTTTTCGAGTTGTTTCGAGCATTTAAGAGTAAACAATTATCACCCTTCCCAGGATTTTGGTTTTTCAACCAGATCTCCTCGTGCATTGTACGGCACCCCGGTTTGTCAAACCGTGACATCGTCCATTAGTGACCTAACTTCACCCGAGATGAAAATATAAGTCTCGAATAAAGTAGTAACCGTTCTGAAAATCCTTAAAATACCCCTAGGACCTTAGTTTCAAAGGTATTACATAGTAAAGGAACCGAAGTCTCGTTGAGAAGACTAATCCCGTCTCGAGGCAATCGACATTTTCAGTAACTTGGGGAGTCCTGTCGCGTTCGTTTCCCCTTGTACTTCAGGTGACGACTCTTGAGTCTGACATTGGAGGTGAACATGAGTCAAAGGTCGTGTTTGAGGGGAATAAAGTGCAGGACAGAATGAAGTAAGTAGAACCTTAACGGTTAAAGTAAACGTTACTTGACTTTTGGTGAGTTTGGAAATGAATCTTCAATCTAATGTGGAAACGAAAAACGAAAAAATTTTATAAAGATATAAATGAACTGACACTATCCAGAATCAACGTTGTACACTCTAGAAATCGACTCCGTACACCCTAGTTTAAGGGACTGGTCCCTAACTTGAACGGGGGGACGTAACCACAGAATCGGTGACCTGGGGTCCCTTCAGGATGAAAACGAAAAACAACAGGAACAATACAAGGTCTTGAGGACCGTAAAGAAAGGTTCTATATTGACCAGTATAAAATATGGTACACTGGGGTAGGATTGACCGGTGTCGTCTGACTTGACCTTAACCTATGAATTAAGTTTCCATCGGTAAGTGCCAAATAGACATTACACACAAAAGACGATCTGACTACTACCGAAGGGACAGGAAAAAAAAAAAAAAAGTTAGTAGATCCTCGTACGAGTATGAAAAGACTACTAATTTTTTTTTATGTGTGTGTGTGTGTGTGTGTGTGTGTGTGTTCCCCGACTAAATTTTCTGACTAAGGGTCGGGAGAGACAGAACCTCTAAGACTAAGTCTCTAAACCTACCCCGAACACTTAATCAAACAGATTATTCAAAGATCCACACAGAAGAGTCACTTTTCACTTTCACAATTAGTGAGTCAGTACAGACTGAGAGGTTGGGATACCTGCCATCAGGTGGTCCTAGGAGACAGGTACGTTAAGAGGTCCTTTCTTATACCTCACCCATCGGTAAGGAAAGAGATCCCCTAGAAGGGGTGGGTCCCTGACTTGGGTCGAGAGGTCATGACGTTCGTATAAGAAATGGTGGACTCGGTGGTCTCGTCACATCTTTCACTACGGACAAAATGTTTCGGTAACCTTATAGGTTCCATACCTTTTCCTGTCTCTAAAAGGTAGAAGTACTGGTGTGGTCGAGGAACTCAGGTGACGTCTCTAAGATTCATCTAGACCAGACCCCGGGTCCTTAGTGGTAAAATACGGGGGTCCACAGACTACACTTGTGAGTTGAAACTCTTGTCGGTTCTTACTCTATCAAAGTCGTCTAATAAAACGAAAACGTTAAGGGACGGTACTTTCGGGCTTAAAAATTTAAAATAAAATTAATAAATAAAAACCGACACGATCCAGAGGCAACGAAACTCCCGAAAGAGAATAACGTCGTTCGTCCCCGATGAGAGATAGACACCACGAACCCCGAAGAGTGGCGCCACCGAAGAGAACGACACCGGGGGACCGAGATCTCGAGTCGAAATCTTCGACACCGTGTGTCCGAATCAACGAGGTGGTGTACATCCTGGAAGGGACTGGTCCTTAGTTTGGGACAGAGAAGGTGACCATCCACCAAACAAACAAACAAACAAAAGGGGTGGTAACTCGGTGGACCCTTCGGGACGTAAAAAAAAAAAAAAAAATTACTTTCCAGTATAACCTCACCTATGTCAAAACCTTGTCTGGTGATAGAGACGATACCCCCTTCCAGCTCGTCCTACTCCCCATGTCCCTTTGGATTCCTACCGAGACGTTGTAAATCCCGGACTCCGACCTCATCCCCGTTCCGTCCTCCCCGGAGCTGTCTCTTCAAGGTAAGGAAGGTCAGGAGGACTGTTAACGAGACAGGTTTGAGGTGGTTTGTGGTCGGGGCTGGGACTGTGACTAGTACACGGACTGTTAATCTTGGCCAACCTTGTCAATACGTTACAACATTTACGGAAACATTTGACGTCGTGTATGATGGAACCACTTCTGTCGTTTAATGTGGGACCTAGAAGGGTATGGACCTTAGAGTTATCATCGACGTGTGTCCGGTGGGTCTCCTACAGTCGAAAGTCTCTCAATGAATAGAAATGGTAGTCTGCTAGGATAGTGAATAAAAGGTTCTTCCAGGTTAATGAGAAGAGGAAAGACCTTTCTTGAATTGGTAAACATGGTCGAACTGAACCACAGTATCCATAAGATGAAGAGGATGATCTTTTCCCAAGTGACCAGTGGAGAGTTCTAAGTGTTACTTGGAGACAGATGGGGTCCGAGGTTTTCCGTTCGAAATAAAAAGAGCCATCCTCAGATAGGGGTAGATAGTTTGATAACAACGACAAATCAGTGATTCAGTACAGACTGAGAAACGTATTGGGGTCCGAGGAGAGACACACCCTAAAGGGTCCGTTCTTATGACCTCACCCAACGGTAAAGGAGGAGGTCCCCTAGAAGGGTTGGGTCCCTAGTTTGGGTCCAGAGGGTTTAACGTCCACCTAAGAATTGACAGACTCTGTGGTTCCTTCGGGGAACATTCTAAGTCAAGTCAAGTCAGTGAGTCAGCACAGGCTGAGAAACGCTGGGGTCCTTGACGTCGTACGGTCCGGAGAGACAGGTAGTGGCTGAGGACCTCAAGTGAGTCTGAGTACAGGTAGTTCAGGCACTACGGTAGGTCGGTAGAGTAGGAGACAGTAGGGGAAGAGGAGGACGGGGGTTAGGGAGGGTCGTAGTCTCAGAAAAGGTTACTCAGTTGAGAGACGTACTCCACCGGTTTCATGACCTCAAAGTCGAAATCGTAGTAAGGAAGGTTTCTTTAGGGTCCTGACTAGAGGAAGTCTTACCTGACCAACCTAGAGGAACGTCAGGTTCCCTGAGAGTTCTCAGAAGAGGTTGTGGTGTCAAATTTGTGTAGTCAAGAAGTCGCGAGTCGGAAGAAGTGTCAGGTTCCTGAAATTTTTACCTTAAACCGAAGATAAAATTAAAAAATTAAAATTAAAAACCGACACCACCCAGAAACTGTGACATGCATCCGAAAGAGATCAACACCACTCACTCCTGATGTGAGATCAACGCCCCAACCTCGAAGAGTGATGTCACGAAACACAACAACGTCTTGTGTCCGAGATCCAAACTTCAGAGTCATTAACACCGTGTGTCCCGAATCAACGGGGCTCCGGACACCCTAGAAGGGTCTGATCCCTAGCTTGTCAACAAGGAACGTAACGTTTCGTCTAAGATTTGGTGACGTGGTGGTCCCTTCGGGGTCCTAAAAACAAAAATTAAATACAACTCCTCATCGTTAAATAATATCCGTAATCTAGTTAGTCATCGTTTTGAAAATTCATTCCCATGGATCTATCGTATAAGTTTTCGTCTCTGTAATGAAACGGCTGATTCCAGGTAGATCAGTTCCGATACCAAAAAGGTCATCAGTACATACCTACACTCTCAACCTGACACTTCTTCCGACTCGCGGTTTCTTAACTACACAAACTTGACACCACAACCTCTTCTGAGAACTCTCAGGGAACCTGACGTTCTTCTAGGTTGGTCAGGTAAGACTTCCTCTAGTCGGGACCCTAAAGAAACCTTCTTTACTACGATTTCGACTTTGAGGTCATGAAACCGGTGGAGTACGTCTCTCAACTGAGTGACCTTTTCTGAGACTACGACCCTCCCTAACCCCCGTCCTCTTCTTCCCCTACTGTCTCCTACTCTACCGACCTACCGTAGTGACTGAGCTACCTGCGTTTAGACTCACTTGAGGCCCTTAACCACTACCTGTCCCTCCGGACCGCACGACGCTAAGTACCCCAGCGTTTCTCAGCCTGTGTTGACTCGCTGACTTGACTTGACTTTGACGATTGTTACATAGTATATAAAGACGATTAATAGGGACTGTTTAAGTGTTCATAACACTCTGACTCAAACTTAGACTCATAAAAAATTTATATAAAGTGAAAAATAAAACGTTGTTAAGGTTTGAATGTCTCTTCAACGTTCATTTTTTCTTAAAGACATATAGTCTAAGGGGTTTACAATTGTAAATGGTACAAACGAATGGCAAGAAAGGATGTGAACAAGGAATTGGTAAACGCTGACTCAACATCTAAATTACAGGGAAACCGAGATTTCTAAAGACATACATGAAGGATTTTTGTTCCTATCAACTCCTGAAGGGACCAGTAGGTCCTCAATTCTTAGGTATAAGGGGACGTCCCCTGTACCCAAGTCTGGGACAGATCTCTTGATTTCAGGGTGTTCGACACGTCCCGTCGGTTTTTTAATTTTTATTTTTGTTTCTGACAAAAAAAAGGTATTGGTGTCATGTTACTAGTTTTAGTTCATTAATTGAAACTAAGTAACAACAACAACAACAACAACAACAACAAGTCAGAGTACAGGTCGAGGAACACTGTGGTACCTGATGTCGTGTAGTCCGAGGGGACAGGAAGTGATAGAGGGTCTCAAACGAGTCTAAGTACAGGTAACTCACCCACTACGATAGATTGGCAGAGTAGGAGACGGTAAGGGAAGAGGAAAACGGAAGTCAGAAAAGGTCGTAGTGTCAGAAAAGGTTACTCAGTCAAGAAACTTAGGCCACCGGTTTCCTGTAATGATATAAGATTAGATGTCTGGAATAAGTTAACAACGGGTAGGGGATTACAAGAAAACTATTCGTAGAACGTCTTTACCCGGACGAGTTGTGTTTGTGGTAGGTCCTTAGGTCTTTCTGTCAGACCGTCACTTAAGAGGAAGACGTGATTCTCCAGACCTACCACCTGTAGACACCGACGGTTTCCATCAGAAGGACACTGGTCTGTTCTTTCTTCTCACAGGGTCTCCAGGTTGGACTTGTTCCGACCTGACACCTAGTGAAACAGTCATTGGGATGGAGATCGGGAGTACGACCCGGTCGTTGTATTTGGGGGTATGTAAATTCGGTAGTATTCGGGGCAGTTCTAAAAACAATAAATACCGGTGTTGTAGGGATTGACTGCATTAGGAGATTTTCACCTTTATGGTCTAAAAATATGGATGCGTACGTGCGTGTGTGTCTGTGTAAGTTTGACGAGAATTTTTTTTAAATTACTTACTCAATACAGTATACACTCACGTGGACAAAGGGGAGTCGTAAAGATTATATAAAATAGTGAAGTCAAATAAACCTACTGACATTATCCGTATTGTAGAAAGAAATGTTGTTTAGAGTGTCCTAGTGTCCTAAAATCAATCTCCTTTGGACTAATAGAGTAGATTTGGGGAAGTGTCATACATGTTAAAATTCTTTACACAAATATTCATTGTCTTCAACAGTGTTTTCCCCTTTCCCACTAAATTGTCGTTCCTCTTCTTCGTCCAGTTGAGTCCATTTTTCCTAAAGTCAATATAACCCTGAAGGACTGTAAGGTCACCTATTAAGAGGTAAAAAGGTTGAGTTCTCACGTCCAAACTAGGGAGTAGACCTTTAATTCTAGGGTGTACGATACGTACTCTGGTTTCTAAGAAAAATTTTTTAACAAATTTTTATATAAATGTAACTATTTCAAAATAATACAGTAATATAATTATATCACACTACCTCTCTTCGTCTAAGAAGTTATCGTCTGAGTTGGTTAAAATAACGGTCGAGACGACGAACGATTCTCATATTGATACTCGATTGTTAAACAGGAAAGAAAGGGAATTACAGAAGTAGGTATTTTACCCTTACTATACTCACTAACTATCGGAGGATTTCAACAGACTCTTAATTTACTTAATTCTACACATTTGTAAATCTTGTACGACAACGACGACGATTCAGTGAAGTCAGTACAGACTGAGACACACTGGGGTATCTGCCGTCGGGTGGTCCGAGGAGGCAGGTACCCTAAAAGATCCGTTCTCATGACCTCACCCAACGGTAACGGAAGAGACATCTTGTACCATCGATAATTAATAATAATAATAATCACACCATACGATTCGGTATACGTAACGAATACAGTATCTTTACTTGTACCTAACAATAGGACCGTAAATAACCGGAACGAACCTCCTAGGTGACGTTCTCAATCACTTGAAACCCAAGACAGAAGGTGACCCAGACTGCTCCGGAGTCGGAGGGATGGAAAGGTAACAAACCTCCTCTGATCTGGAGTCTAGGAACATAAACTCTTGGAAACTTGGACTTTGATGTTGTTTCCCTCCCGTCAAATAAACCCCTACAAAATGAGGACAACGGTACGTTTAACTTGTGACAAGGTTGGAAGACAGGTGTAGGAGGTCAGACTCAGTGACGACGAATTATCTGAAAATTTCTGTAGTCATTTATGGGAGTCTTCGTAAACTTTCAGAATTTGGTCCTGGACTCCGAAAGACGTGACAGGGAGAACATTAGATGTGTCTAAAAGGGAGATCCTGAACACTTTACAACGTCGAGATATAATTATTTGTCTTACAGATATATGGAAATAGGTGTAGAACTTTCCCTTACCGGACACTAGCTTCGGAGTCACAGGTCGACTCCACTAGTGTGGTCTTCGGTTGTCTTTTCGTAAGAGTCAATAAGTTCCCGGGTCTTCTAGATGGTGGTAATATAGTAAAGACATTTTTGATGAGATTCCGTGTGAGTCGTTTGACTCCTTATTTCATTTGAATCATTTCTTTTTTAACACCGTGTTTTTCGTGGTCACTACTTGTGTCTGGTCACTTAATTCCGGCTTGTCGCAGTGTGATCCAGTTTTTCATTGACACGCTATTAATAGACACGGTAAACCCGTTACCACGTGTGAAATACCTAACTTTCCTTCTTTCATCATCACTAGGTATCGTTGAATCATCGATATCTGAAGGTCCTTTTGAAGGATCAGGTGAATCATTTGGAGTAGACGTTAACTGTTATTCATCAGTTCTTAACAAACAAAAACCAACACGGTACACCGTACACCCTAGAGTCAAAGAATAGTCCCTACCTTGGGTGTAGTGGAAGTAGCCTTCATACCTGGTGGTCCCTTCAGGGTCGTTAGTTCTTAAATTTCTTCAGTTTCTTCAGTTTAATCAAAGAATTGAATACAAATGATTCGACTTTGATTTTCAGGTAGTTAACATTTATTTTAAAATGAAGATAGAATTACCGAAACCCAGTCTAATGGGTAGAAAGGGGTGACAGAGATTTTTATTGTGTATACTACCTCTTCCTTAATATGGTTTTCTTGAGACAGGAAGGGTGAGGGATTGGAAACCCCTATGGTTTACTGTATTACCTTTATCGTTCAGTAAGTCCGGTCCATTAGTCATGACTCAGATGTTTAACAATCGACACACGTGTCATTCAGCAAAGTCAGAACAGGTTGAGAAAAGTTGGGATACCTGACATTGGACAGTCCGAGGAGACAGGTACCTTAAGAGGTCCGTCCTTATGACTTCACCCACCCGAGGAATCTGTTTAGTGAAATGAAGACAAACGAAGTCGTTAAAAACTGAATAAGAAGTAAGAAGGGTCCACCGTGATCACCATTTCTTAGACGGACGGTTACGTACTCTGTGTTCTCTCCGTCCAAGTTAGGGACCCAGCCCTTCTAGGGGACCTTTTCCTTTACCGTTAGGTTAGGTTATAAGAACGGACCCTTTAGGATACCGGTCTCCTCGGCCCGTCCGATGAATGACGTGTACTTGTGTGTGTAAGAAGTAAGACGACGTTTCCCTCTATTTCCTCGAAAGGACTAAGGAGTATCAGATCTGAGACCCCACTCTCTCTGTTAAGAGTTATTAGTTATGATAGATTTCACCATGTAACTAACTTGTTAGTTTTTATTACTCTGCTTGAGTGTGTGGTCCTTTCCAATTTCTTCACCCTAACTGTACCCTATCTTGCATCTCTTAACCTTAGGAGCGATTGTTTCCTGTGTCGTTAATGTAAGTACACAAACACCCAAAGACGTCGAAGGAGTCACCTGACTACACACACACATTAAACTAGAAATACTATAAGACCCCTTAATAATAGAAGGAGAAAAGGGTTTACCTCTTTATCTCCAAGTCTCTTTAATTCACTAAAGGAGTTTTTATTTACCGTTCAATCTTCACCTCTCCGTCACTGTTATCACCCCTACCACCCCCCTTCCTGGATACTTTTCAACGAGAAGGTATTTTTCTCGTACTTGTGACCGTTGTTGACAGTTTCTGTTCAAAATGTCTTGGGACCGTTGACTGGTTTCCCCTCCTAAATAAGTATTTTTTACCGACTTACAGTCATTTGTGTCTCCTGAAACACCTTAAAATTGAACGGAGTAAGGAAGGGGAAAGGGGTCGAGGTGTTATCGGAACTTTTGTTTACCGTGGTGTAAGTGTCACTTTTGATCGTAGAACCGTCGGGGACCTTCCCCTTCTTCCCCCGACCTTGAGGGATCTTTTGGAAAGAGTCCCTTAACAGTAATAAACTGTACGGTCCGTCAAGGGACCTTTTGAGACAAGAGTCCTGAACAGAAATAAACTAGACTGAGTCTTGTCGAAAAAGGTGTCCTTGTGAACCGTTTTTGTTAGCTGTCGTCAATAAATTGTAGTGTCGACGGATTCCATCATATTGTAAACTCTGTTTGTTCTTTAACTGGTTTTTTAATCTTCCTTTTCGATCCCTTATTCTATAGGCGTCCTTCGAAACTTTTCCAGGTTGTATAAAGATCTTTGGATCTTCCTAAGTTTACTATCCCAACCCGAGCACGAAGTCCTTTCTGGATTTATTTGACTTTCTGTAGAATACAAGTATCTAACCTATAAAATTATAACAGTTCTACCGCCGACGACGACGACGATACAGTGAAGTCAGCACAGGCTGAGACACGTTGGGGTCTCTGTCGTCGGGTGGTCCGAGGGCGCAGGGACCCTAAGAGGTCCGTTCTTGTGACCTCACCCAACGGTAAAGGAGGAGGTTACGTACTTTCACTTTTCACTTTCGCTTCAGCGAGTCAGCACAGACTGAGAATCGCTGGGGTACCTGACGTCGGATGGTCCGAGGAGGCGGGTACCCTGAAAGGTCCGTTCTCATGACCTCACCCCACGGTAACAATTCTACCGTTATGAGAGGTTTAGCTAGTTATCTATTACGGATAACTTTAGGGTGTACGGAAAAAAAAAAATTCCAAAACAAATAAACGAAAATAAAATAAAAACCGAAACTTCTCAGAAATAACGACGCACACCCGAAAGAGATCAGTGTCGTTCACCCTCGATGAGAGGTCAAACCCCACGAACCCGAAGAGCAATCCCACCGAAGAGAAACAACACCTCGTAATCCGACATTCCACGTGTCCGAAGTCATCAAAGTCGAGTGCCTGAGACCTCGTGACCGAGTCATCAACGCCTCGTGTCCGAATCAACGGAACAACTAGCATCCTAGAAGGGTCTCGTGCCTGACTTGGGAACAGAGGACGTGACCGTCCACCTAAGAATGGGTGACCTGGTGGTCCCTTCAGGAGGGATAGGGTACGCGGAAAAAAAAAGAAACGTCTTTAAATGTTTGAAGGATTTTAAGTATACCTTTAAGGTCCCTGGGTCTTATCGGTTTTGTAAGAACGTTTTCTTGTTTCAATCTTCGTGTGAAAGATTAAAACTTTCAATAACATTTCGAGATCATTAGATAAGTCACTCCATAATCACATTTCTATCTACATATCTGGTTATCTTGACTTAGAGCTTAGATCTTTAGTTAATAATGTAAAGACCAGTCGACTAAAGGTGTTCCCACGGTTCTGTTAAGTTACCTCTTTTCTTATCATGACCCTGTTGACTTGTAAATACACGTTTTCTTACTTCAACCTTGGGATAAATGTAATCAGTCCTAAGACGTCTCTTTTTCTTGGTTATCCTATATGTGTCTACATATCTTTCTCCAAGTAATACTTCCTACCCGAGTGTTCTAATACCGCCGGTTCGACCTCCTATCGACCTCCCGATCCCTTCGGTACCGACGACAAGATCAGGTTTGGATTTCCTGATTCTTGGTCCTTTCGATTACATTCTAAGGTTTCCAGACTCCCTACGTCCCCGACTATCATATTCAGGTAGACTGAAGTTTCCAGGTTCTTGATCCTCACGGTTACAGGTTCCCGTACTTTTATACCTGCACGGACGAACTTGTCTTCTCATTTAAACGTGAAGGGAAAAAAACAACAAGTTAAGTCCCGGAGTCACCTAACTTTCTACGAGTAGACGAAACCACTCCCTCTAGAAGAAAGGAGTCACATAGTTAACTTTACGATTAGAGAAGACCTATTTGGGACTGTATAGGTGGGTCTATCCAACATGGTCGGTAGATCCGTAGGGAATCGGGTCAGTTCAACTGTGTATTTTAGGTGGTAGTGCAGTATATGTTTTCAATTGAGTTATAGTCAGTTTCTGGATTTACATTCCATATTTGATATTTGGAGAATCTTGTTTTGTATCCTCATTTGGAAGTATTCGTTGTCGAAGAAAAAAAGGACCGGTACGGCACGCCGAACACCCTGGAATTAAGGGACTGTTCCCTAACTTGGACCCAGGGGTCTTTACCTTCACACCTCAGGATTAGTGACCTGACGGTCTCTTAAGGATCGTTACCAAAGAATTTATGTCATAATTTTCAAATCGTTGGTTTCTTAAACGTGAAACAGATTTGAACCTTGTAAAAACAAAGTTTACTATAATAATTCTTCACTTTCTATTGTTGTCTTACCCTTTTTTATAAACCTTGAATATATAGACTATTCTTTGATGATGGATCTTATATGGGGTATCTGACATCGGGCGGTCCGAGGAGACAGGTACCCTAAGAGGTCCGTTCTCATGACCACACCCAACGGTACCGGAGGAGGTTCTATAGAAGGGTCGGGTCCCTAGCTTGAGCTCAGAGAAGACAGAGAACACAATCGTCCGTCCAAGAAATGGTGATATTAAGAGGTGTGAAGATTAATAATATGTCACGGACTCCTTACATTTCGTTTCAAAAAGAAGTTCGAAGTCACTCGTATCATTAGTGGTCTCGGAAACCTGTGTCTCTAAAGGGTCTGGTCCGGGGTTTCTAAACGGAAACAATTTAGACCCCACCTCAAGTCCGTAGGTAGTAAAAATAGATTGTTCGTTACATTACTACGTCTACTCGGTATCTGGTGTGCACTCTTTTGGACGAAAGGTAGTAGAAGGTTCTAGAACTGAATAAAGATTAAGTCTTCACCGGTCGACATTACTCGAGACGATACTTTCTACTTAAGACTTTGTAAGTGGTTTGACATTAAACCCCTGTAGCCGCTGGGGTTTGACCTTCCAAAAAAAAATATTAATTAATTAAAAAAAATAAAAACTGACTTAACCCAGAAGCAAGTCGTGACCCGTAAGACCTAGAAACAATACAGTACGTCCTGTGAAGTAACACCGGTTCTCTGGAAGAGGGATTGACACCGTGTTCCCCAAGACCTCCCTCACGTACCAGAGTCATCAACGTCACCCGTCTAAATCAACGGGACGTCGTACACCTTAGAATCAACTAGTTCCAATTAGTTGCTATGTGGGGAGTAGGGGACGTAACCTTCGTTCTTCAAAATTAGTGACCTGGTGGTCCCTGTAGGGATTTAACCTTCAAAATGTCTCGTGAAGTGGAATCAAACGACAGGGAACCTGACGTTCCTCTAGGTTAGTCAGTTAGGATTTCCTTTAGTCATGACTTATAAGTTACCTTCCTGTCTACGACTTCGACTTTGAGGTTTTGAAACCGGTGGACTACACTTCTTGGTTGAGTGACCTTTTCCGGAACTACGACCCTTTCTAACTTCCGTCCTCCTCTTCCCCTGTTGTCTCCTACTCTACCAACGTACCGTAGTGACTGAGTTACCTATACTTATACTCATTCGAGGTCCTCAACCACTACCTGTCCCTCCGGACCGTACGACGTCAGGTCCCCCAACGTTTCTCAGCCTATACTGACTCGATGACTTGACTTGAATTAACTCCCTTTTTATCTCTTTTACGGATACAAAGTTAAGTCTGTTTACGAAACACAGAACAGTAGAACACTGTTATGTTATCCACTCGTCAGTGAATAAAGATTTGACCGAGGAAACTATTTAAATTGTAATTTTTTTTTTTGTTCGATTTCTTGATGAATTTTGGGAGAAAGGATTAAGACTCTTTAAAACGATAAGTCAGTGACAAATCTGAATCTGAAACCTATTTGTTACGATTGTAGAGTAGGCGTGAAGTCACATTAAAATAGTAGAATTTTGAACCTGTCACGTCACTCTTAGACCGACAGACCGTCCCTGAGGAGAGAGGGTCTCTACGGGATCTCCACTCTTCTCCCTGTAGGTTTATAAGGTACACTAGTGTTAGGGTCGGGAACGGTTCATGTACAGGTCGACGAACCTCAGCCACTACTTTCCATTTCCTTTAGACACGACCCTCGAGAGTGGATTAAGATTTCCCTTAAAGTGACGGAAACATCGGTCGGGCCTCAAGATGAAGAGGTCGTTTGTACATTAAGTTCACGTTACTAACCAGTTCACAATCTGGGTGTTTCTTCTCGAACATTCCCTCTTTTTTTTTTTTCCGAAGTCGTTTTAGACAAATAACGTCAATTGACAAATTAGACAATTGACGAGAAACAACAACCAAACAAAACAAAAACCGACGTGACCCAGAATTAACACCCTAAAAATTTTTTAAAATAAACTCCATACACCCTAGATCAAGGAACTGTTCCTACCTTGGGTTCGGGGGACGTAACTCTCGTACCTCAGAATCGGTGACCTAGTGGTCCCTTTCAGAGTAGAAAAAATGACAAGAACTATATATATATAAAAAAATTGGTGTTCGATTTCGTGACCAGGTACGTACGTCCAGGTGGAGAAAGGTCGGGGTCTGTCATAGAGATGCTTCAACCACCCCGCCCCCTTAGTAATCTCTCCTCCACCACCCGTTGTCTGATGTCCCTTAAGTCCCAGGAAACTTTTGGTTATGGTCTCCCCTATCTCCGAGTTCTATGTAAAAATTTTGAGTTTACCGAAGACCCTATATGGACAACCTACCGTGAACGTGGAAATAAACGGACCGGTCCTCTGTAAGTCGGAGACCGATAGGAACCAGTCTGGACAGGGGAAAGGTCAACACCTCTTGGGTCTAAGACGGATCATTGTCCGGTAAACTCTAAGGGTAACCACCCTTGGTTAAAATCAATTAATTTTGTTGGAGGGAATAATGTAACGTTCTAATTGATAACCACTCGTCGATCCTATCTACACCAAGGTTTTCTCCCTATTAGTCAATATAAAAATTTAAAGACCAAACTTTATTTAATTTGAATCTCTTTTCGACGTTCTTGACATATTTCTTGATAAATGGGAAATGAGGATAAGGTACAATTCCAAAATGGTAGAAACGAGACATGAAAAGGGAAAAAAACTGATTACTCGAAAAATTCTTGTCGAAATCTAAATATCCTTTTAAGTCGTCTATCGTATATCTCAATTTTATAGGGGGTTGTATCAAAAGGTATAATGTATCCATATCATGTAAATAATGTTAATTACTTGGTTGTAACTAAGTAATAGACGTCAGATATCAAATGGGTCTAAAGAAATCAAAAATGAAGGAACGAATACAGTGAAATTAAACTGAGTTAGGGAAACTTCAAGTTTCACCATTTACATTTACATTCGATAATTTAACGTGGACCCTTTTATCGGTTCTTTACTTTCCTGGAGTGTTAATAAAAGTTTTTCTATTTAGTCATGACAATATCACTCTTTACTAGACGTACAGTTTTTCATCTCTTTATCGATTCGTTTGATAATATATAATTGTATCACTATATGGAGGACCGGTAACTTTTACATTCGATCGTTTTAACGAAATTATATACCTCATACGAAAATTACTTTTATCACCTTCTTTTTTATTTTATACGTACGATCAATCGTAATCAGTCAATTTTCATTTAATTTTCATTTTCATTAACTACCCTAACTTTTACTAATCTTGAATAATGAGGGATCTCATATAGAAAACATTAATATAAACTTAACAAAAAATAATAATAATTATCTTTTATTTTTTGATCGTCGTTTAAAGTAGAAGTCCTTTAAGAAATTCATTTTCTACCTATGTTAGTCTTTTTTTTTTTTCGGAAACCATATTGATATAAGGGAAGAGGTAAGAATACAACTTACTATTTCAGTAAGATTTTATAAGAGGGATCGATAGTTTTTTTTTTTTTTTTTTGTGGTATGGTCACTATGACCATCTAGATCGGGTGAAATTCATTGTTAGTTCGCATCATAACTATTTACAAGAAATCAGTATAGACCGAGTGTGGACAGAGTGCAGAGGTGATGGGGTGTTCGTTTGTCTTGTTAGTGTCCAAACTCTACCCGTCATTGTCCTCATGGAAGAACAAAAGGACGGTACTTGTCCTCGTCCGTTGGTCAAAGGACCTCCTCCCGGGAGGACGGATTTTTCAGTACGTGGGTCTTGTGACCCGGTTTTCTTTTTTTTTTTTTTAGACGACTTTTTGTTTTCTTTTAGTAACGAAGTTCAGTTTACTTACGTTTCTTACTAAAAATTTTATTAAATTTTGAATTATGGAAATCCTAGATCAGGATATACCATTTTCTTTACTGTGGCTTCGTTTTAGACCAGATGTCTACTTAAGACTTGACGGGGTGAAAGTCGGTAAATTTCTAGATTTGAAACTGGAACGTGAGTCATATATTATGGGCTAAGTTTACCTTTTTATTGTTGTATAATTCGTTATTTTATCCGACCTTTAAAGATACGTGTCATATCGAAGTAAAAACAATTTTTAAGACCTTTCTATGTGTGGTTTTATAGTAGTCACTAATGGGATTCCATCATTTTATCCCATTCAAAACCAAAAGAATAAGAGAAGAGAAATAGACACAATAGACTAAAAAAAAAAAATGTTATTTGTACATAACAAATATACTAAAATTTTAAGAAATTTTTATACTTTTATCTACATTTTAAATAGTTTGGGTTTGAAAATAGTTGACTGAAATCAAGACACATAAATTTACGTTTCTATTAACTATAAATATCATTATTAGTGTTTCGTAATACCTAGAACATACCGAAAAACTTTGGTATTTAATGAAACACAAGTCAAAATCACGACTCACATAAATTAACATCAAGTTAAAAGAATTTGATAATTAATACACTTCATGTACACTCTTTAAGAATGCTTTATCGTATTAAATAATAAGTTTCGTTAGGTAAAGGGTATGGATGGTCTATTACCCTCATAACACTATGGAACGGTGTAGTGTTTTATATTGTTGCAGATACATTTGAAGGATAACACCAAACCAAAACAAATAATTCCTTGTGGTTGTCAAGTAATGGCGTTTAGGTTAAGGGTAATATTCGGTCATAGACCTACGACACCGAAATTTAAATCCTAAAAGAGAAGAATTGAGTATCTTTTATTTCTGTATTCCTTAAAACTTGGACTCCTTTATAGAGGTTTCACCTTAAGCTCAGTCTACGAATGGTGTTATTTCTCTTTTACAATTGAGACCATCTTATTTTTGTCAGGACACGGGTGTTAGGCTCTAACGGTCAATTATGATCAGGGTGGACAAGAAAGTGAGACGAAAAGGTCCACCAGAATTTCTTCGAAAATCGTCCTTTCGTGGACCTGGGTTTTCTGGCGTCTTGCACATGCCACTGTGTGTGTATTCCCTGTATCTCAACACCACTCCACCGTGGGTTACGTTGAAGACAGACACAGGACACAAATCTCTTGATTAGGAAAAGAGTCTCTCAGTGTCTAGTGAGGGTCCTAATCCTCAAAAGTGCCAGTGAACCAGTCGACGAAGTACGTCTACGGAAGGAAATAATTCTTAGAACCTATGTAGAGTTTATTTTTGTGATTTAGAATGCCGCATTCTTATATTTGACTTAACCAAAATAAATTTATTTCAAGACAGTCTCATTGTTAATACCAAAGTCTTTCACACTACCGTAATTTTACGGATGATTATCGACGACCTAAATCCTTATAAGTGAGAAGGGAGTATCGAGTCAACCATTTCTTAGGTGGACGTTACGTCCTCTAGGGCCAAGCTAAGGACCCAACCCTTCTAGACGACCTCTTCCCTATCCGATGGGTGACGTCATCAGACCGGACCTCTTAAAGTATCTGACATATCTCACAACGTTCCTCAGTCTGGACTGACTCGCCAAAAGTAACAGTGAAGCAAGAATTTTCCTCTTTACCTTGTGTACCCTCTTAGTCTGGGAGACTTTTGTCTTAAAATCGAAATTGCGGTTGTACATTGAAGTTTTTATAGGAAGAGGAATAAACAGGACAGTAAAAGAACAAACTCCGTATTGAATGTATGTCATTACGGAATTTTTTTTTTCAGAATTTTCATCTTTTCTCCTCCGGTTGAACCCTCGATTCTTAGTTCTTCACGATCTCATTTCTCCTTCTTATAAAGTTATGCAGTTATTAAAAATTAAGTTTAGTCACTCTGAAGTAGAACTGGTTCAATCACCTTAAAACCATTTCAAATGACGTACCAACTTAAATCTATAAAGTCTAAAGGACTCACTACCATCGAAATGTATCTGTGTGTGAACTGAGGGGTATTCGGAATGGGGAAGTCTGGAGACGGACCCAAAGATAAGGTCTGATTTGGTCTCGACGATTAAACTGACCACGATTATTATCAAATGTACTGAAGTTAATTTTGGATTAAAACAAATTACTGTATGGTATTATCGAGTACTAACAATGTGTCCTCTCTATCAACTTTTCAGAAAAAGTAAAGTTTACTCTGTATTTTCGAGAAAAACATAGACTTTGTTCCTTTTCACAAACCAAAATAGTCGTTTAGAATAAGAATATCGTGGAAAAATTAGTTGATCTCTTAAGAAACAGAAGTCGTATCTACCTTTTAAATTCACTTGACATATAAAACTTACCACAAATTTTATTTTTATCGATTGTAAATAACTCCTAAATGATACATGGTCTATGAAAGATTTCTGAAACACAAGTAAGTGAACTAGAAATTTAATTTTTTTTTTTAGAATTTTACTCTTTTGGTTCTTCAACTTCCGACAGGTACGGTCTTGTCCTTGGGTCCATGGGGTCGAGTAACGGTGCTGGGATTTATGATGTGTTAGGTGACAAAGTAGTGTGTAAAAATTAATAAACAAACTACAGTCGCTTGAGTTCGTGTGTGTGATTATGACGACACGATATTGTCGGAGATGTCTTTAACTTAAGTATGAGAATCCAGTCACGGTTGAACTTGGATCTGGTAGAAGTGTCATCACTTCTCCAGTCGACGTTCCTCTAGGTTGGTCAGGTAAGACTTCCTCTAGTCGGGACCCACAAGAAACCTTCCTTACTACGATTTCGACTTCGAGGTCATGAAACCGGTGGAGTACGCTTCTCAACTGAGTAACCTATTCTGAGACTACGACCCTCCCTAACTCCCGTCCTCCTCTTCCCCTGCTGTCTCCTACTCTACCGACCTACCGTAGTACCTGAGCTACCTGCACTCAGACTCACTTGAGGCCCTCTACCACTACCTGTCCCTCCGGACCGCACGACTCTAAGTGCCCCAACGTTTCTCAGTCTGTGTTGACTCGCTGACTTGACTTGACTTGACTTGACTTAGTGACTTGATCCCGTAACTCTACTCTCCTTTACCTCTCTAGGAAAACCTCGAATGAATTAAAAAAGACTAAAATAAGTTGATTCCGTCGGGGAGGTTGATTTTAAAAGAAAGGAGTAGAATCTGTAAGTTTGAGTGAGTGGAGTAGGTCGACTACCTCAGTTGTTAGGATAAAGGTCATACTTTGATCCTGTGATGTTATCGAATTGACTAGAGACGGAGATCAAACAGAGGGACCGACGTCGTTCTCCTTAGAAAAAAAAATTGGGGTCAGAAACACAGATGTAATTGACAGTCACCGAGGAGTAAGGGACCCAGTCATCAAGAGTTTGTATATGTCCTTAAATAACACCATTACCAACGCGTTGAGATACTTGTATGAACTTTGGTGACTTGACATATGAAATTTATCCGCTTAATATACCATACACTTGATAATTTATATCTAGTTTCAACAATGAAATTTTTTGCGTAATTCTTTTATTTTAGGAGACCTTCAGTACCGTACGACACACCTTGTAGGACTTTACAACTTGGTTTTCGTCAAAACGATCGTCTTTTATTGTCATATCATCTATAATCTATATTTTAATTTTGAGTGGTGAAATGTTGAAATAGATGTTTTTTCGTTCACCAACTCGATTCTAATAGTGCAAAGATTACAAACGGAGATTATTATTTAAAAATAAAGAATTTAATAAAATAACGGAGGGGGATAAACGGTCATTTCGTCGTAATTGTAGTTTCCGTTCCTTTTAGACTTTCCCTTTGAAGTTTTAACTCATATAGGATATGTCATGAAGTCAAATATACAAATGAATAAACGAAAGTTTAATTTTGTAATCCTTTCAGAGGTATGAACATAATGTGATTCCAAAAGACCTCCTCTAACCTGTTAGGAACCGAAAGACCTTTTACGGATAAAAAGAAAAATAGAAATTATCCGAAAAAAAAAAAAAGTTCTTAATAAATGAATAAACCCACGAGGTCCAGAATCAACACCGTACACCTCAGATCAAGGGTAGGTCCCTAGATTGGACCCGGGGGACGTAACCCGTGTGTCTCAGAGTCGGTGACTTGATAGTCCCTTTAGAGATTTTACTGATAAACAAAACTGTATGTTTTAGACCCTTCGGACTACCGAGTCACTTATTTCTTAGACGGACGTTACGTCCTCTGGACCCAAGTTAGGGACCCAACTCTTCTAGGGGACCTCCTCCTTTACCTTTGGGTGAGGTCATAAATACGGACTTTTTAAGGTATCTGTCTCTCCTCAGACCACCCGACGTCAGGTTTCCCAGTGTCTGACCCTGTGCTGACTCACTGATTCGTATGTGTGTGTGTATGTGTGTGGTATTTTCTAGAAAAAGTTCAACTGGAATTTAAGGGAAAGGTAGGAGTGGAATAAGGTGTGGTGGAGTCCGACGGTGTGGCGTCTACGGTGTATGGGGCGTGTCAGTACTCGTCGATTCACAGGAGGTTTATGTAGGGATTCGAAACGGAAGTACTTCCGTAGTTGGAGACTCGACAGGAGACTTTGTGTGTTATAGAGGTCTTTTCCTCGTTTTCCCTAAGATTCGACTTTCTTAAGTCGTGGTCCTGTCTTTAAAACTCCCATTCTCATAAGCGTGAGACCATCAAACCGCTCCGGAGTCACACCCCACGCACCTTCCCTCTCCGACCCTCCTCTAACCGGGCTCGTCAGGAGGATCAGACACGAAATGCTGTACTCGTTTTCTCACTGAGGTCGTCCAGACACGAAGCGAGAGTTTTGGGAGAAGACGGGGTGTAAGAAGGGTTTATGTACAATCGGTGCAACCTTTCAACTAGTCTCAGTCTCCACACTATCACCTGTCTTCCTGGACTACCTAGGAGGATTCTTACTTGGACCCTGACACAAGATTGGTAACTCGTTAGTCAGTTACGACACGATACTTTAGTGTGCACCGTCGGTCAGTTCTTACACCATCTTGGTTGTGTCGACCAAAGACACCTTTCGGTTCTAGTAAGTGGGTTTCTACGGACCGGAAGGTCGTCGGGTGGGACTAAAAGGATTGGGTTTCCTCAGAGAGGAGTCTTTAGGAGACCTCGTGAATTAAAACATGAATGTTGTGAATCTTTTTTTTTAAGGAAGAACGTAACCTCACCAAAACAGGAGTAAGGACCATCATAGAAAAACAAAAAAGGAAACAGAGTTAAAGTTTTCGAATATGGATTATATTACGTTGAAATTTTCTGTGAAACTCTCTTTCCATACCATATTTAGTTAGTCATTTTTCAGAACAATCTAGAAATTCAAGTTCTGCCCTCTTCAACACAGGGTGAGTGGAAATATTTAGGGTTTCGTGATTCCTTTTGTATGAACAACTTATTTAACTGTAACACTATTGTTGTACCATTTCATTTTTGTAAAGGAACTGAAAATTTTCTTCAACTGTAAAAACACTAAAAAAAGGTGGGAACCTCTGGTGGTCCAAATGATCTCATAAGTGTATTTACCAATAGAAAATAGAAATTTTTAAAGTAAAGAAGATTGGTATGTGGATGGTAGACACGGACATCGAAAGAACTAAACTAAACGATTTCAAAGTAGGGCTCATATCCGGAAAAACCTCTTTTCGTTATGAATCTAAATAAAAGACGGACAAAAAACAAAAGATTATCTTGTCTTTCTATAAATAAAGTCGTTTTAATATTTCATTGTTTCTTTGTTTTTATAAACTGTAAGTGACTCTGTGTTAAAACATTTCTTCTTTCAATTGTCATTAGTCGTATTCTTGTTATTTGATGTTTATAGACAACTATAAAATTACCCCACCCTTCGGTCCTCTTTGTGTTTTTATGCAATTTTTATGTTGTAGTAACGGTGTCGTGTATTTTTATAGAGGTATTTTTTAATTGATAAAACTAAACCTGTGAATTAGAACGTTGAGAGAAACTTGACTGTAAGACTTTAGAACTACATGATGACGTCAAATAATTGATCAGTAATAAAATAAGGTACCTAGGTGTCTCTAGTCAGAGTAGTGTTTATTTTCTCGTGAAGGACAATCTCTGTGTCGTGATTGAGTTCCGATTATAAATTAGAATTAACCGTTGCTCAAATCACGTTTATTTTAATATAAATCGTCGAATCTCTTAAGGACCACCCCTACGTAAGTGGAGTATTGGGAATAACGTAGGGGTCTTGTTTTAGTAAAGAGAAAAGTATTCATACTTATAACCGGTAAGTCTGGGTGATCTTTGATGATTACGATTAAGACGGCAAACAGTGTCTTCCTCAAAGGTATTTTCTACCAAAGTCAGTGATACGTTTACTCGGTATGTCAAAAATGTAAACCTTTCAAGGGGAATCAAAAAAAAAAAAGAATTTCGTCCCGGACTTACAGGAGTGTTGACCTAGAATGGGTTGACGAAGAGACTTTTCTCCGTAATTAGAAGAGAACGTGACCGGTGGTTTCCAGCGGAAGTTTCCTTTTGGACTCCTATCCCATCTACTTAGAGTCACGTTGAAGATGAAGGGTCATTATTAAAATAACGTGGCTAAACTTACGTTTTTTTTTTTTTTTTTCTCTCTCTCTCTTCTTTCTTCTCCTTGGTAGACTAAAGTTTGGACCATGAAAAGGAGAGTCGGTTCTAAATAAGAGGTTTACTTACCTTGGGTCTCTTGAGGATCGGTCGCTCTCCTAAAACAAACTCCGAACAGTCAAGGGACTTAACGGAGAGAAGAACAATCTGTAGACAAGGGAGGGATCGATTCCGGACCCCACCGGTGAACCCTCTTACCGCACCGGTGGACACGGGTCCACCGTTTCCTTCCCCTTCTTGTGGGGCCAAATCCATGGAACAGATGTAAGTGGCAATCTTTCGAACCTACTGGAACTTCCGGGTCCTACGCGACTGAGTCTTATTTCCCTCGATTTGTCGGTCCGGTAGAGTGAACTGGAGAGTTGGGTGAGGAGCCGTTAAAAAGGTGAGAGGGACCTAAGAGAGTGACTTATCGAGTTCCTACCCCCACACCTCCGGTACAACCTCTCTCCCCGAGGGGAGTCAGTGACAGGAGAAGAGAAAGGGAGTCTAACCCCGTAAAGAGTATGACCAACCGGTCGAAGGTAAACCACACGACTGAAAACTCCTCACGTCGATTCCTTCAGAAAGCCCACTGTACAGCTCTATGAAGGGCCGAGAACCGGAAGGACCACCCCCTTCTCGATGCTTGGTTTCTTATCCGCCCCTTTTACCCGAACGGGGCACCCCGGAGGTCATCGACGGTATAAAGGGGTCTCCATAATGACCAGTCTATGACGGTTCCGAAGAAGGGCGACGACAGAGCCTACAAATGTGCTCTACGGTCGGAAACGTGTTCGTTAAACTACTAGGGGACCACCGGCACTTACCGGCGTTCCACATCACCCCACATGGGTGTCGACCTGAAGTGTAAATGTAGTTCTCGTTAGGGACGAAAGACACGTGAACTCTGGTTCAGGACTTCCCGGGACTCTCGTGGCACAAACCGATAGGTCACGTTCCGTCACATGGGCCAGTTCTTCAGAAACACGTTTCGGTCGACCCCCAGGAGGGTCTTGTTTGAGTTGTGGGCTTAGGTTCTCGGTGACCGGTCGAAGTGCTAGGTAAGTACGAGGGACCGTAGCTCCCCCTGTTCCCTACTGAACACGAGCCTTCTAGACACCCCCTGGTTCCGGCGCCCGGACAGGGGAGGTCCCCGGGTGGTTGACACACCTGCTAGGACGAGTCGCCGTCGTCGTCGGAATTACAGACGTATAGGATGACAGTTACGTCGTAGGTGGGAACCCGACCTGTACCGAGGGTGAGACCTCCCAGAGGACCCGGCCCCACCCGCGGCCGAGGAAAAGTCGTTTAGGAGGACTTCCGTGAGAAGTAGTCTCCTCCTGTTAAACCGAGAGGGCCGAGACCTCGAGGAGGAATCCCTAGAGGAATCAAACCCTCGACCGGTCCTATTTCCAACCCTCAACGGACGTCCTGGTAGTCGAGGACGCCTCTGGTCGACTCTCCACACTCGTAGAGGATGTAAGGACTCCGGGACCCCCGAGGACCACCCGGACCGGAGGAAACCTCTTCCCCGGGGTCAACCTAAGGACTCGGAAGAGGGTAGACCCCGAGGGTCCCGGTCTGCGACGGGCAGAAGCCTTGGAGGTCCCCTGAGAAACCCCGGCGACGACGAGAGGAGTGACGGTACCGAGAGGACAAGGTGCTTCAGGAGGTTTAGGACCTCCCTGTCGACTGTTGCTTACGACGCTTTCTGACGGTCGCCTCTTAGGGGTCCGGTCTGAAGGCTTTGTCACCCTTGCCGCTCTCTGACTCTTCCTCCTCCCCCAAGGCGCCTGCGACTGAGTCTAAGGACCTGGGTCCTCGGGACGAGGCTCCCGTCGGCTCCCTTCAGCAGACCGTCGTGGCTGGTCCGAGCCTGACCCGGCACCAAGGCCCAGAGCCCATGGACCCCCACAGACCGATGGGTGAGCGCTCACGCGACGACGACGACGACGTCTCACCTCATCACGTGCCTCGGGCCCCAGTGGGCGCGCCCGCCTAGAGGACGCCCTGACCCTGACCTGTTCTGTCGCCCGCCACGTCGTCGGAGCTGCCACCGTCCTCCGCTCGCCCCGCGCCGTCCGGGACCGACCCCGAGGCGTCCGCGTAGAAGGGCGACGCCGGACTCTCGGGGCGCCAGCAGGACCCGGCCGAAGAGGCGCCGCGACCGGGACCGCGACCGCCCCAGGCCCTCGGGGGGGTCCGGCAAGACCTCCGTAAGGGTCGTCGTCGCCGGGACGCAGAGACGGCGGCGCGTGGACCGAGCCAGGACTCGTCGGCGGCGGTGGCGTCGGCGCCCGTGGCCGCTGGCTACAGGCCTCGCCAGGGAGCCGGACGGCGGAGGGGCGCGGCGGAGGGCCCGCGGCGGGCGCCCCTCAGGTAACGTTGGACGCAGGCGCTGGCCCCGACGCCGTGGACGACCGCGGAGGAGTGCGGCCTAGGCGGAGGGGCCGACGCCAACGCCGCCCACAAGGGGGGGCGCGCGCCCCTCGCCCCTCGGACNCCGCGGAGGAGTGCGGCCTAGGCGGAGGGGCCGACGCCAACGCCGCCCACAAGGGGGGCCGCGCGCCCCTCGCCCCTCGGACCGCGTCGAGGGGGACGTCCCCGCCGCCGGCGCCCGCCCAGAGCCCCAGCGGCGTCGGGGAGGAGGAGGGGATGTTCCAGGGCCATGGAGGAGAACTCGTGGTGCATGAACTACGGCAGCCCCAGGACCGCGTGACGCCGCTGGCTCAACTGCTTTGGAAACTTTTCGAGCGCCGCCGCGACGACGACCGGGCCCCCGCGCAGCCCCAGCGCCTCCTTCGAGAACTTCACCGAGTCGTTCCGCCGCAACCAGTGGGCCGGGGGCCGGACCGTGTCTTTCAGGTCCTCGCGGAGGACCGAGTCGAGGGCCCGGTAGCGCCGGGGCAGCAGGGGGCCGGGGCTCCACAGACGCAGAGCGGGAGGGGCGCGAGAGGGCGCGGCCGCCTTTGGGGCCGGACCTCACACAGTGGACGCGGGTCTCACCGCGGTGGGCGGAGGTAGTCGGCGCCGGACGCCCGTCTGGGTCTTGCACGTCTCTCCCACCGCCCGAGGGGGGCCCGGTGTCCGGGGCGCGCGGCGGGTCCACCCTCTCCCGCCGAGGGACCCGGCCGGGACGCGCGGCGCGCGGCGCTGAGGGGCGCCGCGTTCAAGGGCCCTAGCCGGCCTCGGCCGAAGTGGACGCGGGACCGTTGCGGAGGAGGGGCCGAGCCCCCTTCCCGGACCGGGCGGAGGAGGGAAGGGAGGCGGGACACTTCAGAGGGGGTGGGGACGGTGGGTAGGGTCTACTCAGTCCGCCCAGGCTTGGCCCTTCTTTCGCGGTATCCACTCCACCGGCCGCTGGGCCGCGGCCGGTGCTTGTCGCGCCGGCCAGCGCGTCGGAGAGGGCCGGGCCCGTCCCTTCCGTCCATCCGCTGGGCGGCGAGGAGACCCAAAGCCGGTGCATCCTTTGCTTTTGTTATCCTCTCGACAAGAGCGGGCGAGGAAAGAATCGCATTCAGGCCCGACTTCACCGATCCATCTCTTTTTCCACGTTTAATTAGTCGCAGAACGCCAGAGAGGTTTGTGCGGAATGAACTTGCGACATCCGATTATTAAAGTCTACGGGCCTCCGTCGTAGCTCCCCGCCCCCGACCCCACCTCCTGTGTAAAGGGTAGGTTTCGTTCGGGAAGACCTAGAGCCCTATTTGGGACCCCGCTGAGGAGGCCTCCGAACGAGGATCCCCAGGCTTATGCGGGTTCAGACGTGACTTTTCTCTTGAGTGAGGCTTCCAATGTCCAACCAATGTCCTTCTTCCGGAAAAAGGAGGATCATCAGAAGCCTTCCTGACTACGACTTCGACTTTGAGGGTTATGAAACCGGTGGAGTACACTTCTCAACTGAGTAACCTTTTCTGGGACTACGACCCTCCCTAACCCCCGTCCTCCCCTTCCCCTGCTGTCTCCTACTCTACCGACCTACCGTAGTGGCTGAGCTACCTGTACTTAAACCACTACCTGTCCCTCCGGACCGCACGACACTAAGTACCCCAGCGTTTCTCAGACTGTCCTGACTCGCTGACTTGACTTGACTTGACTCAGAGTGAGATTCGACGACTTTTTTAGTTTAAACTACACACTTAAGGGATCATCGACTTTACCTGTCAATAGACCACGGGAACGGGAATAAATGAAGTTTTAAATCCTTGTCTTCTCTAAACATGTCAGAGAAAACACAACCGAATTCACCACTTCAACCAAGGAAGGTTTACAGTGTAAAGGAGGTCCGTAAGTCTGACACTTTCGTCACCGAAAGTGTACCGACCTTGGTCGCAGAACACCAACCTAAGCTGGTCCAACAAAGGTCGTAAGTCGAACTGAGAGTAAGAGGTGAATCCCAGACATTTGAAGGACTAAGGTGCACGCGAACACCTGACGGACACACGGAAACACCAACAATTTAGCACAGGTTGAGGAACGCTGGGTACCTGACAAATCGGGTGTTCCGAGGAGACAGGTACCCCTAAGAGGTCCGTTCTTATAACCTCACCCAACGGTAAAGGAGGAAGTTCCCTAGAAGGACTGGGTCCCCATCTTAGACGTAAAGGACGTAACCGTCTAAGAAATGGTCACTTGGTAGTCCCTTCAGGGTAAACATCTGATCTCGAACTGTTTGAGATTATACTTTTAGAACCGGAGAAGTTCTGTCATCTTAATGTCGTGCAAAGGATTGTCAACGAAGAAGATGTAAAATGGACAGGTGTACAAGTAGAACTTTATTAGGACCAGGAGAAGAAAAAGAAATAATCAGATATGTGTCCGGGTCTATGAAAAGAACAAAATAGATGAATGGATAGACTATGGGGCGGGAGAGGGTAAGAAAAGAAATCGACGGAAGAATAAAGGAAGACAACACTGACAAATAGGAGTGGGGTTTATACGAATAAAAAATATAGGAGACGACCGGCATAAAGGATAAAAGAGGAAGTGCAGTCACGGTCAGAAGGAAGAACATAAGGGAAGTAAAAAGGTGAAAAAGAAGAAAACGAGATGATAAAAATTAACAAAGTACTCGGGGACAGGAAAAACGATTCCCTTCCATAACTTTCATAGAACCGGAGTGTTAACAGTTGAACACAATAGCACCCGGTCAAAATGACTGACTGTGTTTCCAGTGTAATCGACTCGAAGTAAATTCAGAGGTTATATGGGATCATGAAAAGGTACTTACTTAACCTTGGGAACCGAAATTTAATAAATCCAGTCTTTCTTGACCTTTTGTAAAAACAGATAAAAACCGTAAAAGAACTTAGACTTGGGTTTTGTCCCAATTCTCCCCCATTCACAAAGGGTGACTCCAGAGATGTAATTGTAGTTCGAAAACTTTCTCTTTCAATGAGTCAACACAGGCTGAGAAACGCTGGGGTACCTGACGTCGGACGGTCCGAGGAGACAGGTACCCCTAATAGGTCCAGTCTTATGACCTTCCCCATCGAATAGGGAGAGGTCACCTATAAGGGATGGGTCCTTAGCTTGACCCCAGAGGACGTACCGTCCGCCTAAGAAATGGTTAACTCGATAGTCCCTTCGGGTCTATAAGTTCGGAAATCTTATCAATAATTTTATTTCCAAAATATAATGTGAAATCAAAGAAAAGTAAAAAACAAAAAAAAAAAAAAAGGACTACCTCAGAACTACCTGGACGGTCTACATAGGTGTGGACCCTGTCCTCCCTTCGGTTTGTCTTTTGAGTCTACCCGTGACTTCTCACCGTTCACTTTTCTTAGGGGGAAATCATGAAAAACTTTGACCTATCCCATGAACACCGTTCTCTCCCACTACTGTATCTCCAGACTTGAACTTCGTGAATCTGATCTTCTTTTCCTTCCCCAGTAGTTTCAGTACCAACAACTTTAGTCTAAGAGAAACCAACTCCCACCTTGATCCAGATCTCCTCATCTTTTACCCCTTTTCCTTCTTTTAGGGGTAATAAATCGAAAGACCCACGGGTCCACCAAATCACAGGTCTGAAAGAGAGGGACGAGACAAGAAAAAAAAAAAAAAAAAAAATTATAAATACATAAATAAACCGACACGGTCCAGGACCAGTGTCGTACGTTTGGGAATCAACTCCGTACACCCTAGGTCAGGGGAATGGTCCCTACCTTGAGTCCGGGAGACGTAACCCTCGTACCTCAGGACCGGTGACCTGATGGTCCCTTCAGGGGGAAGAGAGGAGGAAAAAGAGAGAACAGGGTCCAATTCCACTACCAGATATTCTTACGAGAGGTGGTATAGAGTCCCTTGTAAAAATACGAAGGGAGTATATGTCAAGTAATAAGGGTCTTTATAAATACACTGTGATACAACCCGAAAGGATCATCGAGTTTCCCGAAGAGACCACCGAGTTTAGACGGACGTTCCGTCTTCTGGGTTTAAACTAGAGACCCAGTCCTTCTAGGGGACCTCTTCCCTGACCGTTGGGTGAGGTCATAAGAACGGACCTCTTAGGGAATCTGTCTCCTCGGACCGTACCAGTCAGGTACCCCAGCGTGTCTGACCTGTGTTGACTCGTTGATTGTGAAATACAACGGGACCGTGACGACCTTTACTTATATTTCTTCTTGTGCATGAACTCTCAATTACTAAATAACCTTCGTTGTTCATTTTCTCCGAATTTGGACACACAATTCATTGAATTGTTTCTGTACGTAGACTACGACCTCTTTGACTCTCTGTCACGCATTTCCTTCTTGAGTCTGAATCGAACGTCTCCCAGCCCCTGTCAAAAGGTTATTCTCCGTTGAACCTCATCTTCTCCACTCCTTCTCCGTCTCCTTTGTTTCCGCGTTGTCGTGGTTCTAGACCGAGTCGTCTCAGATAAACCTCTTGATTGACGTTTATGTATATGAACTGAAACTCCTTCTCCTACACACTTCTACACGTCCTTTGTTTTGAGCGTTTTCATCCTCAGTCTACTACTCCCCGGATCCTTCACCTCCACCCCATTCCTCCCCTTCGAAACTTCTTAAACCCCCTCCCATCACTGGGTTGGTCTAAACTACAAATCTTTCTAGTAGGACCTCTGTTCACGACCAAACCTTAGGACTGGGTATAATTATTCGTTTTTATCGTGTAACGTCTCGTTATTACATAAGTTAGTTTAGAGTCTGTTGTGACTGACATACTATGTCAAACTAAAGTCTCTATAATTTTACACTCCCCCTTTTTTCACGGAGAATTTTATCTTCTCCCTGAAGGAACCACCAGGGCACCAATTCTTAGGTGACGTCCCCTGCACCTAAGCTAGGGACGAACCCCTTGATTCTAGGGTGTACGACGTGTCACACGGTTTTTTTCTTTTTTCAACTTCATCTTCTTTACGTTCACATAAACCTTCATTCTAAACTCCTGACCTAGTCCCATTGAAAAAGAAATGTCGGAATATTCGCTAACCGATAAAATGTTGTTCTCATATGAGGAAAAATCAAACTTTTTCTGTGACTTCCTTTTTTCTGTATTGACTTAATGTTACTGTTTCCCCCTTTTTTCATTATAGTTTAGAAATCCGACCTCCTCCCTCTACCTCCGGTCGTCCTTCTTGTCAGACCTTTACTGACTCTATTAGGTCTTTTCCCTCGGTTTTCAAGATGCAAGTTGTCACAGTCCCTTTCTCTGCTTACCTATCTAACCTCTCTACCCCGGTACAGTTATCGTAGGCCTCGGTCTCCTCAGCCTCCACTCCTTGTTCGGCCGAGGAAAGTGCATAGACCGGTTGAGTAATCTACCTACACAATTGGTATGTGAGTTTGTCATTTACATCTTACTCTTCAGTCAAAACCTTTGTTCTTTCTACTAGCTAAGTCGAACCCAGTGTGATTCAAACTTTGCCGATGTCCGGAATTTTTGTCCTTACAGATTTTCCGTCAACCGGTATATCTAACCTCCGAGGTTCTTACATACGGTAATCACATATATTCGTCAGTAAATTCGGTGTCCACTACTATTTTGACGAATCTTTCTCTATACGGTCGTCACCCTTCCCTTCCCCCACCTCCTACTTTTTCCCTTTATTTGGACAATCCTCTGAATCTTCCTCGTCAATCTCCCCCGTCCCCTTGTGGTGACTCACCGTAGTTCCTTCGTGTCTTGATCTTCCCCCTCGTCGGAAGATCTCAACTACGGTTCAATCTATTCTCCACTTTACACTGACATCGTACAATCCAGTAACCCCGGTCCAGACCTCGTCAAAGTCCTCTTACCGCTCCTGTCTGAAGTCCAATACCTCCCCACACCTCACTAATCTCCCCTCTTTCTAAACTGGGACTTTTTTCCTCCTCTTTCTCTTAAGATCTATACCTCTGATAGTCTAGTCAGATACACGACTCCCTTTTTTCGGTTCTCTCTTATTCAACTTTCTGGATCTCCTCTCCCATTTATTAACTACTTTGTCCCACACCCCCACCCCGACCTCAGGTCTCAGGTCTACCTCTCTAAGAGACCCCCTCCTATCTCTCGGTGAGGAGGTGACTCTTGTCTTTCTTCTTTTTACCGATAACGTAATTAATCCCCCGATTCTCTACCCCTCCTCCATAAACTCCTGCAGAACCACCCCAACTTTTAAACCCCAACTTTTAATCCATGTTCCGTCATTCGTATATATCTCGATATTCAAATCCAATGACATTCATCCTGTAGTTTATAAGAATCCAGAACTCCAAATTCCGAAAGTTTTTATTTTACTAAATCTGTACTACTGTTCTAATTCTCGGACTGGTATACATCACCTTCACTCTCCGAAACCTCCTCTAGGTAGTGTCTTGACACTGAACCCCACAACTTACTCCTATCACTTCAGTAGATCCTCACTCTCCCATGGTACCTTAGTGAATGCATTTAGAAATCATGATGCCATACTCATTGTGTTTACCGTAAAACGGTCCTCGTTAGCGAGTCGATTGTCACATCATATCACTGAGTACTTATGCACAGTGTAAGGTCGAATAAGAGGAAATAAACTAGGAGTCTTGTTCATACCCTTCACACATCCTGTCTCTAGTAACAGAACGTCCTTCATCGAGAGGAACGATAATTATATATACATACAAAACATCCTACATATGACTACCCGAACAAGAAACGGAAGACAGGTTTAAAGATGACACCGACATCTCACCTTTAGAGGTGGGTTCTCCCACCTCGACGGGTCACAGTTGGGAGGTCTATCCGCCTGTCGAGGGGTCCATTTCGACCTCGATTCCAACGTGGTGTTTTCCGTCCTCTCTGTGGGTCCCACGATCGGGTGGGAAGGAGAAAGAGAGAGAGGAGGAAGAGGGGGAGGGGAAGACGAAGAGGAGAGAGAAGAGGAGGGGTGGCGGGGGTGGGAAAGAGGAGGAAGAGGAGACAGAGAGAGTCTAAACCTGAACGTCTTCGGACCCATGAGGGGGTCCCACGAGACTTTATCGGTCCCCTTTGGTAAAAATACGACCTGACGTTCGACTCCAGTTCCCGTGATTAAATGTTCAGTCTACTAGATTACTATACCCCGAGTGACGTAAATAAAGGGAAGAGGACAGGACTCGGAAATCAGTAATTAAATAAGTAGTCATAAATAGTTCCCGGATGGTACATACGTGAAAAGACCTCGACCTTACGTTATTATTTGGTTTGTCTGTCTAAGAGAAAATCCTTTGGATCTAGGTCATCCCTTTTCTGTCTTTTATTTGTTTTTATTTATTCTTTTACAGTCACTAGTCCATGTTCTCGGTTTACTATTCTATAACTGACCTCTCGATAAGACCGGTCCTACCTACTCCTTCCAGAGAGAAACTTCTATAGTTAGTTACCTCTGGAGTCACTACTCCTCTGTCAGTCCACTTCCACCTCCTCTCCCCTCGTCCTACCCTTTCGTAAAGTCTGTCTTCCTGATTGATTACAATACAGGCTTTACTCACACTACACCCTGAAGGGTTTACCGGGTCACAAATTCTCAAATGAAGGTTTCGTCCCCTACGACCCACACTGGTTTTCTAAAATTCTTAGTTTGTTCTTGACTTACACTATAATATCTTTCGATCGTTTTACGGTACTTAAGGTATACTTAATCGTACTACACAAATATTTAATTAACGGGTTATTTGAAGATACTGTTGAAAAAGATAAATCATATGTGAGAACTAGTAAACCTGAACGGACCACCGCGTCTACGTAGACAGATGTCACGTCCTCTGGGCCCAAGCTAGGGACCCAACCCTTCTAGGGGACCTCTTCCTTTACCGTTAAAGGACCTCACCGTTAGGTGAGGTCCTGATAACCGACCTTTTAGGGTACCTGTCTCCTCGGACCATCCGATGTCTGGTACGCCAGCGTTTCTCAGCCTGTACTGACTCGCTGAAGTGAAGTGAAGTGAAGTGAAGTGAACTAGTAAATTAGTCTTAAAAGTCTTACTTTTCTATTAAGTAAAAGAAAAGAATAAATGAGAAATACTAACTATCAAGACTACGAATTTCGTATAGTGAAGTATGTGTTTTTACGACCAACCAACATCTTGACGATGTTTAAAAACAGTATACTCGTGTTCTTAAGACTATGTAAATAGAGTGTTTCGAGAAGAAAGTTTAAATAAAATAACTTCATATCAACTAAACATTACACAATTAAAGACGAAATGTCCGTTCACGGAATCAATATATGTATATATATAAGAAAAAGTATAAGAAAAGGTAATACCAAATTGTGTCCTATAACTTATATATCAAAGGACACGACATTTTATTCTGGAACAACAAATAGGTCAGATATATATTATCAAACGTAGACGATTAGGGTTTAAGGGGTAGGTAAGGAAGGGGTGACAGGGGGATCGTTGGCGTTCAGACAAGAGACAGAATAAAGTGTTTTAAGAATAGTTTTTTCTTTTTTTTACACAAATATTAACAAATACGAAATAATAGTTCATATAAGGATTGTTCCTTTCTTTGAAAAAAAAAATCAACCCCTCTCAACGGGTTCGTATGTGATAAAAATTTTTATAAATAGATAAACTGACACATCCCTAGAAACAACGTAGTACGCCCTAGAAAACAACGTTGTATGTCTAAGGGATCAACACCACATTTCCGAGGTCTCACGAGTCCGAGTCAACAAGACACCGTACACCCTAGAATCAAGGGTCTGGTCCCTAGTTTGGGTGTAGGGGACGTGACTTCCGTTTAGGAATTGGTGACCTGGTTGTCCTTCAGGGTAGTTCGTAAGTAATATAAGGGGGTCGAAATGACTCCATATTGACTGTTTAATTTTTAATATATATATACAAAGTTTAATTTTCTGTGAACGAGGAACCTTCTTTTCGATACTGTTTGGATCTGTCGTATAATTTTTTCTCTGCAATGAAACGGTTGTTTCCAGACAGACCAGTTTCGATACCAAAAAGATCATCAGTACATACTTACACTCTCAACCTGGTATTTCTTCCGACTCATGGTTTCTTGACTGCGAAAACTTGACACCACAACCTCTTCTGAGAACTCTCAGGGAACCTGACGTTTCTCTAGGTTGATCAAGTAGGACTTCCTCTAGTCAGGGCCCACAAGTAACCTTCCTGACTACGATTTCGACTTTTAGGTTATGAAACCGGTGGAATACGTTTGTCAACTGTGTAACCTTTTCTGGGACTACGACCCTCCCCAACCCCGTCCTCTTCCCCTGTTGTTTCCTACTCTCCCAACCTACCTTAGTGGCTGAGCTACCTGTACCCAAACTCGTTCAAGGTCCTCTTCCATTTCCTGTCCTTTCGGACCACACGAAGTCAGGTACCCCAGAGTTTCTCGACCTGTGCTGGCTCGCTGACTTGTTGTTGTTTACCACATAAACTCCTTGTCTCTCTTTTGGTCTCCGATTCGATCTCGTGTTACTCTCTCCTTTCACACTCTACTCTTCAGAATCGGTACTCGTCCTAGACTCAGAACGTTCCGAATCACCCAAAACCCAAAATCAAATTCACACTACCCTCTGATAACCCCCAAATATTAGTTCTCTCGACGTACACTAAATACATATTGTTTTGTAGACCGACCACACAATTCCCATCTAATAGCCCCTACGTTTCGTCTTTGTTTTAATCCTCTGTCAACGTCTCCCGGTCCGTTCTCTACCACCGTAAACCTTACCGTTCCATAACCTACATCTCCTGACTCTAGACCTCTTACACGACCACCCAACTTATATTTAAGTGGTTCTAACCTTGATAGTCCCATTCTAGACTAAACCCCTGTCCTTCAGTTCGTAAGGGAAAACCTTTCCAATTCAAACCCTACTTGTAATCGGTGGATTCCTTACTAGATCTTATCCGTCAATAAGTTCCTACCCCAGTCTCGACCTCTACATTTAAATTCTCAGAACCCGTAACTTTACCGCAAAATTTCAATACCCTAATAAACTTAAAAAGATACCTCCTTCGGACCCGAAAGAGTCCACCGAGTCTACCATTACTTGGATAGACGGTTTCGTTCGCTGGACCCAAGTCAGGGACCTAGTCCTTCTAGGGTCTTCCCTTACCGTTGGTTGAGGTCATAAAAACGGACCTCTTAGGGTACCTGTCTCCTCGGACCACCCGATGTCAGGTACCCCCATTGTTTCTCAACCTGTGCTACCTTGTTGATTGTGTGTGTGTGTGATGTGTGTGTGTGTGTGTGTGTGTGTGTGTGTCTCCCTCGGATCTTTCTCTTCTTTTTTCTAGATATTGATCGGGGTCGTAATCTCTAGAACGAATTTATAAACTGGGTAGAGTCGGTATGTTTCCGTTACTCTCCTTGACATTTTAGAACCAAACAGGACGATTCCGGTCAGACGAGAACACCGACATTAAATGGAATCCCACTCTGTGGGGTTCTTACTCCAATTAAAGTCCCAGACCTCCTTCCAGGTGACTTGGGAGGGACTAACCTTTCAGAGGGAGGTAACGGTTGAAATGTTCTATGTCCGATTTTCAAACAATTTTCTCAGTTGTCTGAAAGGTACATATAAGACTAAAAGACACATATCCTTTTAGTTCAAAGTCTCGAGTCACAGAACACCTTGACCACGAGTGTAGTTCAACTGTAGTTTGGATCGTAAAACATGGTCCCCGTATTAGAAAGGAGTTGAGAGACCTCATGAACTGGGTCAACGGATAAAGGAGGGAAACTTTAGAGACAGAGCCGAAGGTGTTAGAAATGAGAAAGGACCAAGAAGAGAATGGAGGGTCTGGGTTGAGACTGAGAGGGAACAATTGAGAAGAAAGGTACAAGAAACGAACAAGAGACCCAAAATGGACTTCCTACAACAGATAAAAGGGTCTGAGTGAATGGTGGGCGTAAGAATTCTAAGGGTTTAGACAGACACTACGAGTCGATCTTTTCCGTGTCTGAAGGTTCATCGATGACATCAGAACTGAGACGGAATTAAAAATTTAAAATAAATAAATACATACCGGTGTGCGTCGTTTACCCTAGAATCTAGGGGTTGGTCCCTAGTTTGGGTATCTGAGATGTAACCTTCGTTTCAGAATTGGTGGTCTGGTGGTCCCTTCGGGGTACATTGGTAGAGATTTAACCGGTTACATGTTTGAAAAACCCGGAGGTAAAGAAATACCCCTTTAATCTTGTCTATTAAGACTTCAAGAAAGGTCACGAGTGTAAGACTGAGATTTAACCACAAAGAAGAGTACTAGAGTCATCATTATTACTGTAACTAACGTACGAGACACGGTCTGTACCTCGGTTTATGAAGTATGGAGACTTATATAAATAAAGAGGGTTGTCTAAAGATACTCCATCCTCGATCATCATAGGACTAAAAAATCACCTCCCGAAGTTCTAGGTTTATTACTTTAAAGCATGATAAAGCAGTGGTCATTCACCGTTTCGGTCCGAAGTCTGGGACTTTCAAACTCATCTCGGTCGTAGTAAATCGGGGACGAGAGAAGAATGACAAAGGGAAGTTTCTGGGACTGGGGACTAGACGAGAGAGTGGACTCGGGGTGTAGGGGAGACGGAGGTGTCCTGGAAATGACGAATACAACGGGGAGAGGGAACACAGAAGTAGGAGAAGGAGAGAAGTAGGGGTTCCCGACGAAAGGAAGGATTTTGTTTTGTTCTGGACTCGTGGAACGAGACTTGGTGAGCGGAAACCAGTGGCAGAATCGAGTGGGAGTAGTAAGGATGTCTACAGTTGAGGAGGGTCTCCCAAAAGGACTGGTACACCTATTTAGTCGAAGGTGAAGGTCCGTGAAGACAAACCCGTTTCACTCCAAACTCTACGGGTAATCTGTAAATTCATATCTCTACCGTTCACCCGTTAACCTATGTGTCAAGACCGTGAATTGAACGCGTCGTGGATTGTGAGACGATAATTGTTATTGAAGACATAAACAAGTAAAGGTACACCAGGGGAGTTGTTCTTGCACCCAAGACACTCTCCATCCTGACACAAGTGGTGACTGTTTCTTAATCAACACCTCTCCTGAGTCTTATCGTTCTAGATAAGTAAAGGACCCCGAGGATCTTACGTAATAGTGTTTGACCCCACACCCACAGTACTTAATTGTCTAAATAAGACAGTGTCGAGTCCCCGGCTCTGTAACCTTTAACTCCACAACCGTCCCGATGGGAGGGAGACCTCTGAGATCCTCTCTTAGGAGGAAAGGGAGAAGATCGAGGACCAACAACGACAAGTCAGCCTGAGACTCTGGGGTACATGAGGTCGTACGGTCCGAAGGGACAGGAAGTGGTAGAGGTTTTCAAACGAGTTTGAGTACAGGTAACTTAACTACTACGGTGGGTTAGTAGAGTAGAGGACAGTGACGAAAGAGGGGAACGGAAGTTAGAAAGGGTCGTAGTCTCAGAAAAGATTACTCAGTCGAGAAGTATAATCCACCGGTTTCATAACCTCGAAGTAGAAGTCGTAGTCAGGAAGGTTACTTATAAGTCCCAACTAAAGGAAATCCTAACTGGTCAAACTAGAGGAACGACAGGTTCCCTGAGAGTTCTCAGAGGACGTCGTGGTGTCAACCATTGACGGACGTAAAGAGCCGGACACCGGTGGAGTGAGGGTAGAGACCAAGGTAGAAGTGGACCAGAAAGAACAGACACGGAGAGGAGAAGGTAGAGAATGTTCTAAACCTAAATCCTAAATCCCGGGTGAGTCTATTAGGTCCTACTAGACTAATATTCTTGGACTTGCATGAACGTAAACGTTTAGGAATGGAAAAATGTCTATTTCACTGTAAGTGTCCGAGGTCTCTAAACCTGTATTTAAAACCCGTCGGTGATAAGTTGAGTAATGTGTTCCTTTGTCCTTCTACAAGTCCGTCCAGAAACGAATAGGACCGATCGAATTTAAGGGGAGTTCTAAGCCGAGTCACCAACGGGTTAGTTCCGTCGGTGTGATGGTCGGGATCATATACGGAGAGGATATTATTATTATCAATAACGTATCAGTCGTGGTAAAATTCCCGAAATACACATATTTGAGTGAATTGAGAACGGTGTTGGGATACTCTAGTAGGGACAAGGATAGGACTAAAATGACTTTCGATTACCAGACAAAACCCGAGGGGACCAGACCGAGTCTGTCATTTCTTAGACGGACGTCACACCCCCAGGACCCAAGTCAGGGACCTAACCCTTCTAGGAGACCTCTTCCCTTATCGTTGGATGAGGTCATAAGAACGGACCTCTTAAGGTACGTGTCGCCTCGGACCGTCCGATGGTAGGTACCCCAATATTTCTCAACCTGTGTCGACTCGTTGATGCACGGATGTAAAATCACAGAGAGAAGGGGTCATCTGGGGACGGAGGACGGTTCCGTTGTTGGTTCTGAATAATAGAGAGACAGGGATCGTATATGGTACCATATCGGTACGAGAAATACTTCTGACCACCCAACTTATTTACTGACTCGTTCTTTATGCGACCATGATCTGACCCGTCCCAAAACTGATAGTCTAACTCTGTAAACCTAAACCCTTTAAGGGACCGGGAAGTCACCAATCCTGAGTTGTGAAAGTGACTACATCGGACCCAAGTCAGGGACCAGTCCGTTAATCTCTGGGGGGTTCGGTACGTCGTCCCGGTTTTTTTTTTTTTTCTTTCCTTAAACCTAAAGTAGAAAATCTAGTGTCCACCGGTTATTAAAATTTCGATTCTTCACTATCCTACCTAGGGAGAAAGTTTATATAGGAGGAGAACCCTCTTTAGAACTCACTTCAGCGAGTCAGCACAGGTTGAGAAACACTGGGGTACCTGACATCGGATGGTTCGAGGAGACAGGGACCCTAAAAGGTTCGTTATCAGGACCTCACCTAACGGTAAAGGAAGAGGTCCCCTAGAAGGGCTGGGTCCCTAGCTTGGACCCAGAAGACGTAACATCTGTCTGCGAAATGTCTGCGAAATGACAGACTCGGTGGTCCGTCTTTAGAATAGTTTATAGTAAAATTAATAGTGGAGGTCTAGTGGTTGAGGGGGCCCGAAAGGAGGACTTGAGATCAGAGTGTGACAGACGAAGAACGACCCAGAGAGGTCCGAGTTTAAGTCGTACAGGTCTGGTCGGAAGTAGTAGGAAGGGGGGTTGAGTGGGGAGGACATAATAACTCGAGTGTTCGTAGGTTTGTTCTGTTAAACTTAATTAGGGTTTGTGAAAGGAGTGATTAACCTGAGATGAGGTTAATCAGGAGTCCACGATAGTTGGGGTAAAGGACTTGAAATAGAGCATAGGTGAGCGGACCGGAGACGGTATCAAGTCCAAGAACATAGAAAGTGGACCTGGTAACGTAATCGGAGGAATGGTCAGAGGACCGGAGATGAGAAGGGAGAGGTTGAGGTCGGGTAAGAGGTGAGACGACGAGTGAAATATTCGGATTTTTGGTCTAGACTATTAAGCGAAAGAACGATTTTACTATTTATTTATTTGTTTCGAGGTTTTGTTGAGACGTCGCCAAGAATTAACAATTATTCTAGTTCTAGAAGCTCTGTACTGACGTTTCTAGATGAAAAAAAAAAGGAAAACAAAAGTGAGTTGTGTTCACAAAACTTACAGATGACACAAAGACCATGACACGAGTGACGTAAGTGCATGACCACTCCCTCTACGGGGTGTTCGATGTCTACCTGTGTCGACAAAAGTGAACCCACTGGAGTACAGTACCCGTCATTTCCTTCATTGGGACTCCTTATAAGATGTTGACCTTCTCCGACTCTCTCCGTAGGAACGACAAACGAAAGTCCAATATAACAGTGAATTAACGATAAATGTGCGGACACCTCATCGAAATGTCTACTATAAATAGATCAAAGTTTAATTAGAATTGGTTCTTCCTTTTATTAAAATTTATTAGGAGTGACCCGGAAGAGACTACCAGGTCACCGATTCTGTGATGTTAGGGTTACGTCCCCCGGACCTAAACTAGAGACCAGCCCTTTGATCTAGGACGAATGGTGTTGATTTCTAGGACGTTCGACGTTCATTCTAGGTAACGTCGGTTTATTTATTTTTATTATCATTAAGAGTGTTTCTTTGACACTTAATTTCTGTTATCATTTGAAATTCGGTTCTTTTATTATGTCAGTCGGGTTCCCTGACCCCGATGTAGATTACACTCGGAAGTCGTTACAATCCAAATTCTGTTATTTGATTGGTGTATACTGTTTTTAACCGGGAGTTTTAAATTTAATACCATTTCTTGGAAACTTTATCTCTAAATGGCAGAGGTAGAAATTACTGTCCGAGGACGAATTCGTATATAACCCCAAACTTCAAAATCAACTAATTACGGTAATACTAATCGGTATAGAAAAACACACACACCCGCACGTTTCATATTTATCTTAGACTACACTGAGATTAAAAACACAAATGCCTCCCCTATCGAGTATTTTTAAAGGCTCATCTCATAGTACGAAAGTAATCAAGAGTGTTGGAAAGGATCATATAGAGAGAGGACCTTTTTTATTTCATGGGTCTGCTCATGTTTATTTAGCGAGTCAAAGAATAACAATTTGTAACGTTCCAATCTTTTGTTTAATTACTCGAAAATCAAGAGTGAGAAAAATTTGATGAATTAAAATGGCACAAGTACCAAGTACTAACACACCCACAAACGTTGGGGTGCCTGACGTCGGGCGGTCCGAGGAGACAGGTACCTTAAAAGGACCGTTCTTACAACCTCACTCAACGGTCACGGATGAGGTCCCCTAGAAGGACTGGGTCCCTAGTTTACGAACAGAGAACGCAGAGGACGTAACCGTCCGTCTAAGAAATGTTGACTCGGTGGACTCTTCGGGTACAAGTATTGATCGTCATAGAAATATGAACGAATAAAAAAGGAATCTTCAAGATAAACACAAACAAAAGTGTACAAGGGACGACCGAGTCTACCATTTCTCAGACGGACGTTACGCCCTCTGAACCCAAGTTAGGGAGTCAACCCTTCTAGGGGTCCTCTCCCTTTACCGTTGGGTGATAAGAACGGACCTTTTAGGGTACCTACCTCCTCGGACCGTCTGATATCAGGTGCTCCAGAGTTTCTCAACATGTACTGACTCACTGAAGTGAATGAAAGAAAAGAAATGTTACAGTAATCATACCATCATGTACGTATATTGAAATTTCTTTATTTAACGGGACTCAATGAACAGTGAGGACTTATGACAAGGTAAAAAGGATGTCGAAACACGAAAAAAACAAAATTTGGAAAAAAGAGTCACACAAAAGAGAGAAGAGGTGAACCGTCTTAAGATTCCTAATAAGTTCGGAAGGGGTTATAGCTTTCCGTGTTTATTAGTGAAAAGGGAGAGAGGAAAATCTTGTATGGAAGTCCCAGGTAGAGTGAACCAAGGTGAACAGAACAATTACAGAGGGGATCACCTGACACTCAAAGATCTAACATTCTTAGTAAGAGTGAGTAGGAAAATAGGGGTCACAGGGTGTCGACGTTCATCCCCCACAACGTTCACAATTGACTTAAATTAGGAGAGTGTTTTAAGGCACAGGATTTAAAGTTTGATTAGACTCTCTATATCTTTATATACTCTGTTGATACTCTATATTTCTTTATCTCCGATGTTTAAAGTTCGTTCTCCGAATTAAAGTGTATGTCATAAAATATTCTTACTAAGAGTTCCATACCATACATCCAGGAGAACTGTCTGACATTTAAATTGTTTACGTGTTAGGAGTAAGTAATATGCACTCCCTACATATCAAGATGTCTAAAAACAAAAACGTATTTGGTTCCCGACGAATCATTAGATGATTTACTGAATAATTTTAAACTATAAATATTTGACATTAACAGTGTTACGATTTCTAAGATTAAATCGTAAGATGAGTTTTCAGACCGTCAGTGTTTTTACGAACCGTTTACGTGTGAACGTCTATCAACCTAAAGGGGGAGTTTAAGTTTTCCGGATAAAGAATAGTACGGACCAGTGACAAGCGTCTTCCGTTACCGTCGGGTGAGGTCATGAGAACGGACCTTTTAGGGTACCTGTCTCCTCGGACCATCCGGTGTGAGGTACCCCAGCGTTTCTCAACCTGTGCTGACTCGCTGAAGTGAAAGTGAAAAGTGACAGTACGTAACCTCTTCCTTTACCGTTGGGTGAGGTCATAAGAACGGACCTCTTAGGGTCCCTACCCCCTCGGACCACTCGACGGTAGATACCCCAGCGTGTTTCAGCCTGTGCTGACTTCACTGAATCGTCGTCGTCGTCGTCGTCGTCGTACCAGTGACAATATAACTCTATCGACTCCAAGACTAATAATTAATATATAACGACAATAAACGTAAAAGAGGAGTAGTCATATAAGACCCTCAGTAAGTAAACAACCAAAGAGTCACACTATCAAAGTCTGTACCCGAGACCTCCAACACAGAACTTACATTTTAGACACTACTTGAACCCGTTCAAAAATTAAAAAGACTCGGAGTCAAAAAGGTAGAGTTTTACACCGAACATCCAACTTCATGAATAGAGTAACCAAACTGTACTCTTCTGTAACTCAATTACGTACATTTCACAAAAGTGTCTTACCATGAACCACGTGTCTCTTTCACGACCGTACATCTTGTGCCAATATAATCTAATCGAAACCAAGTCGATTCTTACTGTCTTTTATCACTGAATAATTCTATCTTCAGATAAAGAAGGGTACATTGGTGTGAGTCGGGTCTCACATATACTGTTAGAGACTAGTAGGGAAAGAAGAGTAGAACAAGGTGACAAAGAATTTTACCCTAAAGGTAAGGTATCAGACTACCGACAAGGTCATGGTCGGTAGTATAGACGTAGGGTTGAACGTCCTTCCTTCTTACCGTTTCTCTCCCGTGTGAAAAAACATTCCTGAGAAGAGTCGACGGTGTGTGTAGTGAAGGTAAAGGTACAGTAACTGGTCTTGAACTAGTGTATCGATGTAGATCAATGTTTCCGTCCGACTGTTTATTTTAAAACTCATCAGTACAAGGGTTGATTCTTTTACTACTCAAACAATTATGTCTTGACTCAACTAGTAGACCTTGTAATGACCGGAAGCCCGTCCTGTTAAGAAATAATTCACTCCGACAAAACAAAATCCCCTAAATACGAAGGTCCGGGGTCTACGGTGGATTTGGAGTCTCCGTAGGAGGGTCAGTAACATAGTTGGGTCACGAGGGTATGTCGCTGTCAAGGGGAACCCCCATCGTGATAAAAATATAGAATCCAAAGACACGTCCGTAAAAAAAAATTTCTATACATAAATAAATAAACGGACACGACCCAGAGTTAACGTCGTACACCCTAGACCAAGGGACTGGTCCCTAACTTACCCCCGGGGGACGTAACCCTCGTCTCTCAGAATCAGTGACCTGGTGGCCCCTTCAGGGACACGTCCGAAAGACATACCGTCATGTAGGGAAAGGTCCCTTTGTGAGGAAGGGTACCGGTAATCGACCTATTGGTATAAAAATGTTCTGGGAAAAGATTGTTGTCTCTACTCTTTTGTCCACTCGTAGACTGGGTACGGTCCGGTTTATTTTAGAGAAGGGTCCAAAATTTTTTGACCTGGATCCCGTTCTCAAAATTAAAGAAGTACCCATCCCCCCCTATGTTCTAGATCGCAAGAAGTATGTGGTGACCACCCTTACATTTTACCACGAGGACAATGTTAGAACTTTGAGAAGTTTTCTAACTTATATCTTTATGGTCTACTGTGTCATTGAAATAAGGACCCGTATATAGGTTCTCTTTACTTTTGTGTAAAGTGTATTTTCGAACATACACTTTCAAGTATCGTCGTAATAAGTGTCATCGGTTTTTCATGTTTGTCGGGTACAGGTAATTGACTAGTTACCTATTTATTTTACACCATATAGATATATTACCTTATAATAAACCGTTATTTTTCCTCACCTAATGACTATTACACGATGTTGCACCTACTTTGAACTCTCATAACACGATCCACTTTCTTCGGCTAGTGTCGGTGCATAACATACCAAGGTAAGTATACAGTAGCCGTCGTACCCGTTTAGGTATCTCTATCTTCATCTAATGACCACCGACCCCCCTCGCCTCTTACTCCTCACCATTACCAAACCCCTCTGACTCAGATTGGTATACTGGTTACTAAATTAGTTATTACGGAGACATTATTTAGGAACTATCTTTGAGATTCCTCCAAGTCTCAAAGGACTAACCACTCATATAGTTACATGGTCCTCCGACCGTGTTCGAGGGGTCCGAAGGAAGTAAGGTCTGGAACGGAATACACAGAGAGGGTAAACCGATAAAGACTCAACATAGGAAATATTATTTTATTATTAAGATTCATATCACGAAAGGATTCACGATACTCAGTAAACTAGGTCAACAGTTTGAACGTCTCCCCAGCATCTTTGGGGGTGTAATCATCAGTCCGACCGGGTATTCTTCACGTCGGGGGACGTAAACATCGACTTCAGACTTCACCCCCGTCAGAGACCCCCGACTCGGGAACTAGTCACCACAGACACATCGTAGTCTAAACTTACCTTAACAACCTGTACGTAAACCACAACTTCTAAACGACCTCTCGAGACCCCTTCCATCGTAAACAACTTACCCTGTAATAGATTCTTCAGACTCTTGTGACGTCTTTCCATGAATCATGTCTAAGAACTGATGTCTATCTTTCATCGTTGACACAATGAAACTCCGTTAAGAGTTTCACTCTCTATTTTACATTGTAACAATCTCAACTTAACATGAAATATTATGTTTATAAATGATTCCCATGAAAAGTTTTCTGTGAAAGAGAAGAATGGTTGGAAAAGTGTTTGTTACTTCAGACAGATGGGTTTTACTGAATCCCTATCCAGACGGACTTCTACTTTTCTACTTTAATGTTCGAGAGAAAATCGGTATACTAATACATAATGTATAAAGGTAGTCCCCTTTTGAGTAGGGACTTAAGACTTTGTTTCTTCGACGACGATAGGTTTATACATTCTTACATTGTATAAGATAAAGAAATTTATTTATAAAAATGATACAACTAAGAAAACTTTTACGAAACGTGGTAGGAGAGGAGAAACCAGAAAAAACCAGGGGAGAAGAAGATGTATCCTTCTTCTTGTAAGGACCTTTAAGTGTATATTCTATCGTCTTTATGAGTTCCGATATGTCCCTGTAGGGTCCACCACGATCATCATTTCTTGGGTGGACGGTTACGTCCTCTGTATTCTCTGTACCCAAGCTAAGGACCCAACCCTTCTAGGGGACCTCCTCCTTTACCGTTGGGAGAGGTCACAAGAACGGACCTCTTACGGTACCTGTCCCCTCGGACCGTCCAATGTAAGGTATCCCAGCGTTTCTCAGCCTGTAATGACTTCACTGCCTCGCGTGTACGTATGTCCCTGTTCTTTTTCCGGTGATACTTTTTTAATGTAGTGAGGCTACTCTATTCATACTTCTTACAATGTAGGACGAGAAACACCGTGACCCAGTCCCCTTTCTTCTTCCTTCGAAGTTTCGTTAAGTACAACGTATCATATTTAATTTATGAATATTCTACTCATTTTTATTATACTCCCAAAATTTTTTGACGTTTTTATTATTTCTTTTATTGATCAGTAACAGACACCTAAGGAATACCCCTTAGCATAACAATCACACTGAAACGTAATTTAGTCTTAGGGGTGTATACCGTAATTAAAAGTTCGATTTTAAAACTATTTTTTAAACAAAAGGGGATCTATGTTCGTTACACAGATTAAAATCACATTAAAATCTATTCTTAATGACGCGAAGGAAAAAACATTTTTTATTAATTGAAAACCGACGTGACCCAGAAGTTACGACGGACATCCGAAAGAGTTCGACGCCACTCGTCCCCGCTGAGAGGCCAACGTCGCACGTCCGAAGAGTTACACCACCGAAGAAAACAACACGTCGTACTCGAGGTCCCGTGTGCCCGAGGTATCAGCACCGTGTGCCCGAAGTAACGAGGCACCGTACGTCAGAAGGGTCTGGTCCCTAACTTGAGTAGAGGGGACGCAACCGTCCACCTAAGAATTGGTGACCTGGTGGTCCCTTTAGGGTGACACGAAGAAAGTTAATCAAGTAGTTTACTATTTTTACCACATTACTGTAGGGGGGGGGGGTAAAATTTACCAACGGTAATTCTTCGTGTTCGACTTTAGTTCTAACGGCCCTCTTTATAGTTATTGGAGTCTATACGTCTACTGTGGTGGGAGTACCGTCTTTCACTTCTCCTTGAGTTTTCGGAGAACTACTTTCTCTCTCATCTCTCGCTTTTTCAACCGAATTTCGAGTTGTAAGTCTTTTACTTCTAGTACCGTAGACCGGGGTAGTGAGGTACCCTTTATCTACCCCTTTGTTACCTTTGTCACAGTCTGAAATAAAACCCCCCGAGGTTTTAGTGACGTCTACCACTGACGTCGGTCATTTTCTGCGAACGAGGAACCACACCCCGGGATTTACCCTTTGGAACTTTTTCTTCCCGATCGAAACGCCAAATGTCGATTCTACCACGGACCGCCTGCTCTACTCCCGCACCGCATTCAACAAACAGTTTTGAAAACTAACCGAGAGAACTAAACGTACGTGCACCTGTCGTTCACTAGTGATATCTGAGGACAATGTTACTTCCGCGTACTACTAAACTGGAAATTGCACTAACCACGTTGACATCTTTCAGGGAGCGTTTTGGGGGAACGAACGGATATATTTGGTTCTCAAACACCGTTATTTCGCTTTGACGAGTCTCCCTTGGGGACAGCGCAGACTAACAGAGAGTGAGCGGACTAACAGAGAGCGAGAGCCTCCCCGACCCAACCACCTGTCGTCCGAGCGGAGAGGAGCCCTGGGGAGTCGAAACGACTCCCTTCAAGGTGACGGAGAGAGACACCTCACGGGGGGCGTGAACCTTCTTTTCAATACTGGTTGGTTCTATCGTATAACTTTTCGTCTCTGTAATGAAACGGTTGTTTCCAGACAGATCAGTTCCGATACCAAAAAGGTCATCAGTATATACCTACACTCTCAACCTGACACTTCTTTCAACTCACGGCTTCTTAACTACGAAAACTTGACACCACAACCTCTTCTGAGAACTCTCAGGGAACCTGACGTTCCTCTAGGTTGGTCAGGTAAGACTTCTAGTCGGGACCCTAAAGAAACCTCCCTTACTACGATTTCGACTTTGAGGTCATGAAACCGGTGGAGTACGCCTCTCAACTGAGTAACCTTTTCTGAGACTACGACCTTCCCTAATCCCCGTCCACCTCTTCCCCTACTATCTCCTACTCTACCGACCTACCGTAGTGACTGAGCTACCTGCACTCAGACTCACTTGAGGCCCCCTACCACTACCTGTCCCTCCGGACCGCACAACACTAAGTACCCCAGCGTTTCTCAACCTGTACTGACTCGCTGACTTGACTTGACTTGACTGTCAGAATACTACCCAGAAATATCAAACGAAAACGTGATTTCTTTTGTAGAATCTAATCAAAGGAGCATAATATTTTGATGTCTTCAGGGACAAGTACCGTGGACTCCTTTACCACTTATACTTATTTTAATATGTCCACTAAAAATCAAACGATTTACTTATTGTGAAATCAAGTATGTTTCACCGAGGATCTCTGATATCGTTTATCAAGTAAATAAAAATTAACGATTAAATTAAAGTCGATATTGTGAAAATAAACCCTTTACCGAAGGATCCTCTTTCATACTCCGTCGTTCTTCTCCTCATTAGTTTACACCTTATTAGAAATTCTAAGGTAATCTGTGTCCCGAGAACTATGACGAATCTTCTTTACTCCGGTAAGACATTAAAATTGAAAGTTTACATATAATCTAAACTTTATTTTCATCTAGACATAGAAAATTAAAAGAATTACTCAATTTATATAAATGTCTCGCCCCGACACGAAACAACACCTTCCTCGTCACATACCGTCAGACGTCCCTACTAGGATGAGACTTTGGTAGGTCGAGACGTTAGAGTCTGAATCTCCGATTATTCGGAAGGACTGAGGACTCAAGAGCAGGATTCCTTGCCTGAGTTTTTACAGATTACATAAAGAATCGAGGTTTAAAGACCCTAATTGAGGTTACACAGGTCTCACATGGATGTTGCAATTGCACTAAATCTTTCTCGTTGTTCATACCCTAACATCAGTGTGATTTACCTAGGGGTCAAGACGACGAGTGAATGTCACATTGAAGCCCGTCCATTGGAAGGACTTAAGGTCAAACAAATTGAAATTTTGGTCCAATCCCTGAAGGGAGAGTCAGGTCACCAATTCTGAGGTGAAAAGTTACGTCCCCTATTCTCAAGCTAGGAACCAGACCCTTGATTCCAGAGTGCACGGTTCCCTTCATCGGTTTTGGAATTTTTGTTTTTGTTGTATTTTGGTCTAATCGTTATGATGTCATCTGTGACAACTACGGTAGGAGGTCTCGGGGAGTCGAGTCACGTCGATCTCCCCGTTACGAGTGTGGGTCAGTCGACGGGTGAAGACGGACGGAAATAAAGGAAGGGACGGGGACCCGAAGGAGACCTCGTATCCCTAACGTTTCGGGTGTCCGTGGTCCCTATAAAGATGTTGTGAAGACTTTACATCTCCCCCAATAATGTTTCGGGACCTCCGTCTCTCTCCACCGACTTCTACTCCCCAAAAGAGTTCAGGGATGTTATAAGTAGTTGTAGTGACGAACCTTATATAAGAATCCCTTATTGATTTACTCATCAGTTTCTGGATACACGATCTAATAACGGGTGTCCGAATAAATATATTTACTTTATATCCATATTAGATCTACAGTCACCCATCAACACGAGCAGTTTTTACATTACTTCCGAACATACGTAATTAGACCTTTCTACAAGACTATATGAAAATTCACTTTTCCACTGATATTTTGTTTTTTGGGGAAAACAAAAATGTTTATATATAAATAGATATATTTTACCGTTGGGTGAGGTCATAAGAGTGGACCTCTTAAGGTACCTGTCTCCTCAGACCGTCCGATGTCAAGTACCTTAGTGTTCTCAGCCTGTGCCGAATCGTGACATAAATAGATATATACATTTATACACATCTCTTTTTAGATCTGCACTTATATGTCTTTATGACTGTTACCCATAGACTTACCAGCCTAACACTCACTAAGAACAAAAACATAAAAAGTCTTTAAAGGTTTATAAAACGTCTCCAGTATCATGGAGACGTTAGTCTTTATTAGTTCCCTGATAGTTTTTTCGTTACAAGAACTTAGAAGTTGTTATATTTTTACAATTCATCTTTTTTTCTATTTCATGATAAAAATCGTAGTGGAATAAATATGTTTCTATAAGTGACAAAATTACATTGATCTCTAATAGTATGATTCACTTCATTCAGCCTTTCTCTTTCTGTTTACGTACTATAGTGAATATACACCTTAGATTTTATACCGTGTCACTTGGATAAACGTTTTGTCTTTGTCTGAGAATCCGTATCGCTCATCTGAACGACAACGGTTCCCCTACCCCTCCTTCTCCCTACATGACCCTCCAACCACAACCATCTGTGTTTGATAAAGTATATCTTCCTATTTGTTGTCACAGGATCACATATCGTATTCCTTGATATAAGGTATAGGACACTATTTACTATTACCTTTTCTCATGTTTTTTCAAACAGACATACACATATTGGCTCAGCGAAAGTCAGTCAAGTCAGCGAGTCAGCACAGACTGAGAAACGTTGGGGTACCTGACGTCGTGAGGTCCGAAGGGACAGGTAGTGGTTGAGGGTCTCGAATGAGTTTGAGTATGTAACTTATCCACTACGGTAGGTTGGGAGAGTAACAGACAGCAGGGGAAGAGGAGGGCGGAAGTTAGAAAGGGTCGCATTCCCAGAAAAGGTTACTCAGTCAAGAAACGCAGTCAAGAGGCGTAGTCCACCGGTTTCATGACCTCAAAGTCGAAGTCGTAGTCAGGAAGGTTACTTATAAGTCCTGACTAAAGGAAATCCTACCTGACCAACCTAGTCTAAGAGTTCTCAGAAGAGGTTGTTGTGTCAAGTTTTCGTAGTCAAGAAGTCACGAGTCGAAAGAAATATCAGGTCGAGAGTGTAGGTATGTACTGATGACCTTTTTGGTATCGAAACTGGTCTGCCTGGAAACAACCGTTTCGTTACTCAACGAGACGATATGTGTTTCTGACCGTATTACAACATTTAGTTGATATGAAGTTAAAAAATTTTTTAAGTGACAAAATCCTCTTTTGTATTGTTGTATAATTGCACGAAAAGAGACTCTCCAACCTAATAGTTTCTAAGAATATTTATTTAACATACATATGTGTATACATTAAATAGATTTGTTTTTAATTTTCAATTTTTTTTCAAAAGTTAGCTTTGTGTGTTTATATTTGAAACAGTAACGAATCTTGGTCTCTTCTTAACTAATGTGTAAATTTAAGTCAGTGTAAGACCAATTAGACAAAATAGACTATCCGTTCCGACTACTATTATTTCTAGTCTCTTTTTGTCCACTAGTCTGAGTCAAAACCTAATTGGGATTTTTCTTAACTACCTGAATCGAAGAAAAAGGAGGAGTTAGGAGAGGCACTCCCAGTCAGATTAAGAACAGGTTAGTGAGAAGGTCAAGGGAATTATTACTATTGTTAATAATTATATTAAAAGATGACTTTGATCTTATAGTTAACCCGTATGTATTATCGGTTCGGCTTTGAAACATTATTCCCACAATTAAGAAAATGCAAATTTTCAATAAGATAACCTACATATACATTCATTGAAGTGAATTCCAGATAGTATACATATCGGAATATTCTTTGACTTTTTAATGTTTTACTAATTTGTGATTAAATTACCACTGTTTCGTTACGCTTCAGTAAGACCCCACACCATATAAGTTTTCGTCTCTGTAATGAAACGGTTGATTCCAGACAGATCAGTTCCGATACCAAAAAGGACACCAGTACATACCTACACTCTCAACCTGACACTTCTTCCGACTCGCGGCTTCTTAACTACGAAAACTTGACACCACAACCTCTTCTGAGAACTCTCAGGGAACCTGACGTTCCTCTAGGTTGGTCAGGTAAGACTTCCTCTAGTTGGGACCCTAAAGAAACCTTCCTTACTACGATTTCGACTTTGAGGTCATAAAACTGGCGGAGTACGCCTCTCAACTGAGTAACCTTTTCTGAGACTACGACCCTCCCTAACCCCCGTCCTCCTCTTCCCCTGCTGGCTCCTACTCTACCGACCTACCGTAGTGCCTGAGCTACCTGTGCTCAGACTCACTTGAGGTCCTCTACCACTACCTGTCCCTCCGGACCACACGACGTTAAATACCCCAGTGTTTCTTAGTCTGTGCTGACTCGTTGACTTAACTTGACTTGACTTGACTACAGTCCCTGTCCTACTGTATCTTTGGTCACTTTCAGTCGGACGTAACCGAAGGGTAGTCGTAGATGGTTTAAGAATATTTTACACACTGAAATTGTGTAGATATCTGGGATGTTCGTAGTCAAAAGAGTAGACACTTTACCTCTGTTAATGTCGATGTAGTCGATGGTTCTGTCAGGGATGTTAAGAACGGAGAACCATTGGGGACACACCAGTGGAGGACATAACTTATCTCTATTGAACTATTGTTTACCATACAACGTCTCACACACACACGGAAAGGATTGACAGATGGAGTGTTGAAGGTGAACCGAGTAAAGAGACAACACCTAATGAATAAACCCCTTTCGGTCGATGGTACAATGTTCCTATAAGTTAGTCGGGATACCACTGTAGATGCACCCTTTCCTGGCGTAGTAAAGTGGTTGTTGGTCACGGTTGAACGGTCCGTAGACTCACTCGACGGAACCCTCGTCGGGGAAGATGGGAACGGTTCCGAAGTCTACTGACGTCGGGGTTGGTTGTTGTGGTACTCACGTTACAGTATTCTCTGGGACTCCGTCTTGGTGGGTCTATACGACGAAGACTGAAGGACTGGACGTCTCTGACACTCTATTAGTCACAAATAACAAAATTCAGTGATATAAAACCCATTAAAAATTACGTCGTTATGTACCCCCTCGGACCAACCGAAGGTAGATACCCTAGCGTGTCTCAGTCTGTGCTGACTTCGCTGAATCGTTGTCGTCGTCGTCGTCGATTGGTTATGAGATACAGTACTGTATAAGCACAGAAAAACAAAGAAAATGAAACACGAAGTGGTAGTCTGTTAACTGTCCCGTCCCAGACCCCTGGTCGTAGAAACCTTTCCTTTTCCCTACGACACTCGATATCTATGTACACGGTTAAACATATATTCACCCCTATCCTGTGAGGACCCGAAGGGAACATCGAGTCGAAAATTTCTTAAACGGACGTTACGCCCTCTGGACCCAAGTCCAACCCTTCTAGGAGACCTCTTCCCTTGTAGATGGGTGAGGTCATAAAACCGGACCTCTTAAGGTACCTGACTTACCAGATAGCCCAAGTTCTCAGTCTGTGTTGACTCGTTGAAAGTGAAAAAGTCCCGTGAGGACGACCCTTCTAAACCAAAAGAGACAGTCATCTTTCGTACCTTATCGTCGGTCTCCCTTACTGTCCGTGATCCTTTTTTTTTTTTTTATCCTCATCCGTCGTACTTATACGTAACTAGACCAGAAAACGGTAGTTAAGAGACACTAGATCCCCATCTTTACTTTTATCGGTCGTTGACCCTTTTCGGATTCCCTTTCGACTAATTACCGGTTCGAATAAGTCCCGTAACCGTACCCTTAGACTACTCGGATCATTACACACATTGAATACACATTAAAGAAGATGCACTTGTGACACAAATCACTAAATATGACTTTTTAACGGTTATAAACTGGTAGAACTGGATGTTTTTACAGTCAAAGTATATCAGGTCGGACATAATTGAGACACTTCACATTTAGGTATAAAAGGAACATCTCCTCAACCCTACCAACTGGAGTAACTCCTCTTTGTTTGTTTAGAGAATTTCTCTAAAATTCTAATTTCCCGTGAACTTATGAGATAAAGAGTTACGGACCTTGTGTCATTTAAGAATGTTAGAAAATTTTATCTACATGTACGTGTACTAAATTTTTTCTTTTCTATCTTGTATATATCTTCCCTTTGTCAGAGGTAGAGTAATTAACAAAAGTCGATGTTCATCGTCTTTGACCTGTGAACTGGTTTTGACCGAATTTACTATCCCTTTACATAATCGAGTAAATAGTTTCTTTACGTTCTATCACAAGTTCTCAATCAACTCAATCGTCGAATTGTCATAGTAGTTCCTGGTCTAAAAAGGACAGAAAGACAAAACGAGAGATCAAGTACCCGAAGTCGGACTCCGACTAAAGAACGTATCAACATTTACCTTTGTCAACTGAAGTAAGAGGGAACAAACACAGGTCGTCTTCTCTTTTCGACTACTTTTCGCTTTCACTAATAGCGACAGGACAGGTTAAGAAACGTTGGGTACCTGACATCGGACGGTCCGAGGAGAGAGACACCTTAAGAGGTCCATTCTTATGACCTAATCCAACGGTAAGGGAAGAGGTCCCCTAGAAGGACTGGGTCCTTAGTTTGGGCCCAGAGTACTTAGTCGTCCGTCTAGGAAACGACAGACTTGGTGGTCCGTTCGTAGCACAATTAGGGAGGATTCTCACTTTTTCCTATTAAGGTCTTCGAACGTCGTTATGATAGGAGAGTAAAGTGGTCTGTTTTAACCCAGTGTACATTGTCCAGTTCTTGTACCTTAGTATAAATATAGTTAGTCTCTGTAGGGACCTCTTTTTCAGTCAAAAGGTTTATGTAAACCCATTTTACCTATACCAACTCCACGGGTGTCACAAATAATTGGACCGGGTGTGGACGGGGTATACGGGAGAGTGTCTTCGTTTGTGATAATCGTTAAAGGACACGTAGGAAGGAAGACTTCTGTAAGATACGTGTAAACGAAATCCTCGGAAAGAAAAAGATAGGAGGAAAATTGTCTTTACTATATGATATGTGTACAGAATATCACTTATTAAAGAAGAAGGGTATTATATACTGACTATTTGTAAATTAATTGTCTACTATTCTTATAAAACATTCAGTCTACCAAAATTAGTATTAATAGGTGAAACGAATAAACGGAAAACATGAGGTGATCGTAATTTCACCTCTTCCCTTACCGTTGGGTGAGGTGATGAGAACGGACCTTTTAGGGTACCCGTCTCCTCGGACCACCCGACGTCAGGTACCCCAGCGATTCTCAGTCTGTGCTGACTCACTTAAGTGAAAGTGAAAAGTGAAAGTACGGAACCTCTTCCTTTCCCGTTAGGTGAGGTCACAAGAACGGACCTCTTAGGGTCCTTGCCCCCTCGGACCACCCGACGGCAGATACCCCAGCGTGTCAGTCTGTACTGACTTCACTGAATCGTCATCGTCGTCGTGGTAATTTCAGAAGAAACAAACAAACAAAATTCAAAACAAGTCAAGACAATCCGATTTCCCCTTGTTATACCGAGTCACCCATTTCTTAGACGGACGTTACGTCCTTTGTGTCCTCTGCGTCCAAACTAGGGACCCAGTCCTTCTAAGGGACCTCTTCCTTTATCGTTGGGTGGGATCACAAGAACGAACTTTTTAGGGTTCCTGTCTCCTCGGACCGTCCGATGTCAGGTTCCCCAACCTTTCTCAACCTGTACCGACTCGCTGATTCGGGTGTACCTTTTTTGTTTGTTTGTTTTTTCGTGCGTTTCCCCATGATTCCTCCCCGAAACAGATCTAACCCTAGTCTCATAATTTTCCCTAGTCGTCTGGGACCCACACTATACTATCACCGTCGTCCTTCCTTCCCTCAGAGTTCCCAGTCCACTTTATTGGATTGTTTTGGTGTTATCACTCCGTACAACTCACGTATATACCTCCACAAGGTTCAACACTATTTGTATGGGAGTTATTGTTGTCTTAATCCAAACGGATTGACAGAGGAGTGTAGACTCCTAAGAGGAAGTTTACGTTTTGGAATACAAAGAATCACAAAGTCATTACGACCACTAAGAGAATGTGAACCATTCATTTTAAAGTTTCTCGACGTACTTCTTACTACACTCACAATTCCGTCCCTACCTCAAAGGCGGTGAAGGATTACAGTGTTACTATTGACCTGTAATCCGTTAAAAGAATTTCAGAGACACGAAGTAATATAAGTAGACATTTTATCTCGTCAATAGTCTATTGAACCCGAAGAGGCTGCCGAGTCGCCCTTTTCTTACACACACGTTACGTCCTCTGTGTCCCCCGTGTCCAAGTTAGGGACCCAGCCCTTCTGGGGGACCTCTTCCTTTTACCGTTTGTAGAGTTCGCAAGAACGGGTTTTTTGAGGTCCCTGTCTCTTTGGACCGTCCGATGTCCCGTTTCACAGTGTTTCTCGGCCTGTGCTGACTCACTGATTCGCGCAACACTACTGATTTACTTTACACGTACGTTCTATGGAACGGACTACAGATTGTCTCATCTATAAGTTATTTAGATTCATCTGTTTTCTCTGGATGAGAATATCAAAAACTATATTGTTCTCGATGGAACCATGTCATTAAAATTTTTATTTAAAATAATACATATTAACTATCTGTTATTATGTGCAGGTAAAATTCATATCTCTAGTCACTTGCCACTGTTTAATTAAGTAAGTACATTAGTGGTGGTGTTAGTATTATTTTTTGTGAAACCCCTACAGGGACCACCAAATGACCAATTCTTAGGTGGACGGTTACGTCCCCTGTACCCAAACTAGGAACCGCTCCCTTCTAGGGTGTACGGTGCCTCGTTGATTCGGGCACCCGATGTCGATAACTCGGGCACGAGATCTTACTCTCTTCGACGTTACCCTTCAGACGCACGACGTCGCTTCTCATCGGGGAAGATCGACGTTGAAAACGTTACTTCTGGGTCGCGTCGGTTTTCGTCTAATTAATTAAATTTTTTTTTTCTGGGTAGTCAAACCGATATTCTTTTCTTAACTTTTGTATAAAATAGTGAAGTTTTTAAGGAAAACACGGGAAAGTTCATTTAGGTGGGATGCACTCTGGGGTCCGGTGATGATAAAACGAAAGATATTCATGCAAAACCCAAAAATCTTAAAATAAATTTACCTTAGCATAACATACGTGAAAAGACACAGATCGAACAAAGTAAATCGTATTACGAAAACTCTGGATAGGTGTAAAACGTAATAGACACCTAATAAAATAAAATAACACTGATACGATTCAACGAAGTCAGCACAGGCTGAGGAACCCTGGGATACCTGACATCGGACGGTCCGAGGAGACAGGCACCCTAAGAGATCCGTTTTTATGACCTCGTCGAACGACACAGGAGAAGACCCCCTAGAAGGTTGGGTCCCTAGTTTGGGTGCAGAGGACGCCGAGGATGAAATATCCATCTAAGAAATGGTGACTCGGTGACCTCTTCGGGGATAAAATAACAACTCATCATAGGTTAACATGTCTACCGGGTGTTATATCAATTGCTAATTTGACAACTCCCTGAGAACCTAACAAAGGTAAAGTCCCGATGATACTTATTTCGACGATACTTATAAGAAAAACACCCATGTTCAAGGATAGAGAGAACATTCATGGAGACTTACCTTAATAACTTAGTATACTGAATAATAAATTACAAACGTTCTTTAACGGTTCAACAAAGGGTTTCATCAACATATAAAATGTAAGAGTAATTGTTATGTAGTCTTAAGCAATGAGGTGTAGGAGGGATTGTTAACCATAACGGTTAAAAAAGATTGAAAGTGGTAAGATCCTCCACCATTTATTAACACCAAATTAAACCTAAAGGGATTTCTGATCACTACAACTTATCGTAAAGTACACGTAAACCGGTTTGTATAAAATACTACAGTACACCAACTTGATGTGACTGAGGTGGGACATTTGACGTCAGTTGACGTAGAAGCCTCATGTCAGGATGGGAGAGGGGAAGGGTGTACTGACTTGAAAGTCAAGTCAAGTCAGCGAGTCAGTACAGGTTGAGAAACGTTGGGGTACTTTGCGTCGTGCGGTCCGAAGGGACAGGTAGTGGTTGAGGGTCTCAGGTGGGTTTGGGTACAGGTAACTCAGCCACTACGGTAGGTTGGTAGAGTAGGAGACAGTAGGGGAAGAGGAGGACGGGAGTTAGAAAGGGTCGTAGTCCTAGAAAGGGTTACTCAGTCGAGAAACGTAGTCCACCGGTTTCCTAACCTCAGAGTCGAAGTTGTAGTCAGGAAGGTTACTTGTGGGTCCTGACTAGAGGAAATCCTACCTGACCAACTCGTTACGGGAGATCGGTCTATTTAATTGTTTTCCTTTACTTTCGTTAGGTTATCTATAACTATCTACTCCTTAGTTCTATAACTGTCTACTAACTTTATCCCTCTCTTTTAAAATGGAGTAAGTTTTCCTTCCTCAACTGTTCTTCTCTCTACCATCACGTCTCCTTAGAGTACCCGGTCTCTCAATAAGTCGACCACCTTTAACTACTACCATCTTACTACCTAGCGTTTGTCCAACTCTGTTTTCCACTTTTACATCTTCACTATAACGACGAGCTTATATGTCCATACATACATACTTAGACAAGGTTAGGTCACAGTTATAGATTGCCAACTTCCCTGAAGTTGATACATTTCAAAATCCGAGTGTTTTTTCCTCATTATTGACTATAATGTTATTTACCAATGTCCCTCTTTCCTTAATAGACTCTTAATGTCTACAGTCTTGATACCCTTGGCTGGGTCGAGACCCCGACCGACGGTTTCTTTCACTGGTGGTCCGGTTCAGTAGTATGAGGTCCCTCGTCTAGTAAAGTGTCGTACGAGGAATTATTCTAGTCTAAAATTTTTCCTCGTACATAATTCCTCATCGTGTTCGGATGTTCCTAACTGTGAATGTCTGAATTAAAACGAAAATTTTTCTTTTAGTTCTTAAAAAGTTTTTAACAAAGAACGAAAAATTCATTATGAACAGTATTCTCCCACTTTTCCTTCTTATTTCAGTGGACAACTACGACTACTATATTACGATAGTCTACTGTCTCTTTTCATTTTCGATGGGTTGAAATTAAAGCGAAGGAGAGAGATAACATCATAATTGTACTAATTTTCCAATGACTTTAAGTTACACCATTCACTCGTTGGTTAACGAAAGAAATTCACTCAATTTGAAACGTCCGGAGTTACTTAATAGGTACTTTCTGAAACGTATTCACTAACATCTAATCACAGTCAGTCGAAACCTTTTGGTCTCTTTTTATTCTTTACGGTTCCTGATTTCTTCCCGTTTATAACAGGACTAAAAGTTTATCATTTTTTCGTTGTTTAAATTGTAACGGATCTTACTCAAAAATTGGTTAACAAAGTTGTTGTCCCTTTCTTTAACTCGAATACTTACTGTTATAGTTGAAAGAAGAACAAAGGAATATATCGCTGGTCTCAGAGGTACCCCTTTTTTTTAATATCGTCTACAAAGTTTATTTTTTTAATTATTTGTTTTTTGGAGAATTTATTTCCCATCTTGACATTTGTGAAGGATCAGATCATATTAGTGGTTTTGTCGTCGCAGTCGTAGTGGACCCTCTGACTACCTTGGTTCCTCGTGATCGAGGATGTGGTCTGGATGACTCAAATCTTAGACGTAAAATTGTCCTAGAGGTTCACTGAGTATACATGATTTTGAACTCTTCGTGACTTCAGTTTGTTTATTCCTTACCGTTCCATGGGTTTCTGATTATTTTAATCCTTAGTAATAGTAGGAATCCTGACTTCCTTTTGTTTCCCTCCTTTAACACTCTGACCTTGACCACTCGGGTAAAATTTTTTCAACTTAACATATGAAATTTACTGATTTAACATACTATACACGTACATACCTACACTCTCAACCTGGTATTTTTTTGTACTCGCAACACGACGACCTCTTCTGAGTACTCTCAGGGAACCTGGAGTTCCTCTAGTTTAGTCAGTTAGGATTTCCTTTAGTTGGGACTTATCAGTTACCTTCCTGACTGCGACTTCGACTTTGAGGTTATGAAACCGGTGGACCATACTTTTCGGTCGAGTAACCTTTTGGGACTACGACCCTTGCTAACTTCCGTTCTCCTCTTCCCCTGTTGTCTCCCACTCTACCAACCTACCGTAGTGGCTGAGCTACCTGACCTCAAACTTGTTTAAGACCCTCTATCACCTTCTGTCTCCTCGGACCACAGGACGTTGGGTACACCAGTGTTTCTCCGTCTGTGCTGACTCGTTGACTTGTTATTCTACCGTACACTTAACATAAAACTATTTTGGTATCCCCTTTTTTTGTGTTTTTTATGTACATTTTAGACATAAGACTTGCATTTTATAATTTTTTTTCGTTCGTCCCCCTTATTTATAGTACAAGTACCCAACCTTCTAAGCTATCACAATTCTACAATTACGAGGGTTCACTAAGATATCTAAATTACGTTAAGTTTTATTTAGGGTAGTACTAAAAAACCATACTAAAATGTTCGAATAATATTTTACATATGTCTCCGTTTGTTAAATCTAATCGGTTTTATTAAAACTTTCTCTGATTTCAACCTCTCAAGTATAAAGGAATAAAGTTCTGAATAATCTTTCAATGTCTTTGGTTCCGTCACACCACAACCGTTTTCCTGTCTGTGTAACTGGTTATGTGTCTTATCTTTAGTCAGAATCAAGCCAAGTCAAGTCACCGAGTCAGCACAGGCTGAGAAACGTTGGGGTACTTAACGTCGTGCGGTCCGGAGGGACAGGTAGTGGTTGAGGGCCTCAAGTGAGTCTGAGTGCAGATAACTCAGTCACTACGGTAGGTCGGTAGAGTCGGAGCCAGCAGGGGAAAAGGAGGACGGGGGTTAGGGAGGGTCGTAGTCTCAGAAAAGGTTACTCAGTCGAGAAGCGTACTCCACCGGTTTCATGACCTCAAAGGCGAAATCGAAGTAAGGAAGGTTTCTTGTGGTTCCCAACTAGAGGAAATCTTACCAAACCAACCTAGAGGAACGTCAGGTTCCCTGAGAGTTCTCAGAAGAGGTTGTGGTGTCAAGTCTTCGTAGTTAAGAAGCCACGAGTCGAAAGAAGTGTCAGGTTGAGAGTGTAGATATGTACTGATGACCTTTTTGGTATCGGAACTGATCTACCTGGAAACAACCGTTTCATTACAGAGACGAAAAATTATACGATAGATCCAACCAGTATTGAAAGGAAGGTTCCTCATTCGCAGAAAATTAAAGTACCGACGTCGGTGGTAGACGTCAATAAAATCTTTAATCAGATCTGTTCGTATATATACGAACTAGTTAAAAACTCTTTCCATCTTTCCGTTAAGTCACCTCTTTCCTATTAGAAAGGTTATCCACTTCGACCTTTTTAACGTATACACTCTTTTATTTGAAAGTAGGTGTAGAGTGTGGTATATGTTTATAATTGTGTTTTGTCACGTGTCTGAATTTACATTTCTGTTTTTGATGTCTGAAGATCTTTTTTTGTTTCTAAACTGTCTAAAGAATCTGTGGTTCTCGAGTTAGGTATTTTCTTTTTTTTAGTCAATATGAGGTAGTTTATTTTAAAAGACGAGATAATTCTTTTACTTGATACCTGCTTCTAAGTACTGTAACATGTGCTCTGTCCCTAGTTCTGGTAGGGGGACCTTTTCTTTCCGTTTTTTTCGTTTTACCGACGGACTCCTCCGGAATGTTTATCGACACTTTTCTTCTCTTCACTTTTCGTTTCCTCTTTTCCTTTCTATAAGGGTAAACTTACGTCTCAAGGTTTCTTATCGTTCCTCTCTATTCTTTCGGAAGGAGTCGCTAGTTACGTTTCTATATCTCCTTTTGTAGTCTTGCCCTTTCTGATCTCTAGAGAAGTTCTTTTAATCTCTATGGTTCCCTTGTAAAGTACGTTTCTACCCGAGTAATTTCCTGTCTTTACCATACTTGGATTGTCTTCGTCTTCTAAACCGTTCTTCGTCTTCGTCTTCTCCACCGTTCTTATGTGTCTACTTGACATGTTTTTTCTAGAAGTACTAGGTCTATTACTGCTACGACACTAGTGAGTAGATCTCGGTCTGTAGGACCTTACACTTCAGTTCACCCGGAATCCTTCGTAGTGATGCTTGTTTCGATCACCTCCACTACCTTAAGGTCACCTCGAGAAAGTTTAGGACTTTCTACTACGATACTTTCACGACGTGAGTTATACAGTTTAGCCTTTAGAGTCGTCACCGGTGTCCTGACCTTTTCCAGTCAAAAGTAAGGTTAGGGTTTCTTTCCGTTACGGTTTCTTACTAGTTTGATGACGTGTTAACGTGAGGAGAGTGTGCGATCATTTCAGTACGGGGTTTAAGAGGTTCGGTCCGAAGTCGTTATGCACTTGGCACTTGAAGGACTACAAATTCGACCAAAATCTTTTCCGTCTCCTTGGTCTAGTTTAACGGTTGTAGACGACCTAGTACCGTTTTCGTTCTCAAGGTCTTTTTGTAGATAAAGACGAAATAACTGATACGGTTTCGGAAACTGACACACCTAGNNCTTTAGAGTCGTCACCGGTGTCCTGACCTTTTCCAGTCAAAAGTAAGGTTAGGGTTTCTTTCCGTTACGGTTTCTTACTAGTTTGATGACGTGTTAACGTGAGGAGAGTGTGCGATCATTTCAGTACGGGGTTTAAGAGGTTCGGTCCGAAGTCGTTATGCACTTGGCACTTGAAGGACTACAAATTCGACCAAAATCTTTTCCGTCTCCTTGGTCTAGTTTAACGGTTGTAGACGACCTAGTACCGTTTTCGTTCTCAAGGTCTTTTTGTAGATAAAGACGAAATAACTGATACGGTTTCGGAAACTGACACACCTAGTTTTATTTGACACCTTTTAAGACTCTCTCTACCCTTATGGTCTAGTGGACTGGACGGAGAACTCTTTGAATATACATCCAGTCCTTCGTTGTCAATCTTGACCTGTACCTTGTTGTCTGACCAAGGTTTCTCCTTTTCCTCATACAGTTCCGATATATAACAGTGGGACGAATAAATTGAAGATACGTCTCATGTAGTACTCTTTACGACCTGACCTTCTTCGTTTCCGACCTTAATTCTAACGACCCTCTTTATAGTTATTGGAGTCTATAAGTCTACTGTGGTGGGAATACCGTCTCTCACTTCTCCTTGATTTTTAGGAGAACTACTTTCACTTTCTCCTCTTGCTTTTTCAACCGAATTTCGATTTGTAAGTCTTCTGTTTCTAGTACCGTAGGTCAGGGTAGTGAAGTACCCTTTGTCTACCCCTTTGTCACCTTTGTCACAGTCTGTAATAAAAAACCCCAAGGTTTTAGTGACGTCTACCACTAACGACGGTACTTTAATTTTCTGTGAATGAGGAACCTTCCTTTCAATACTGGTTGGATCTATCGTATAATTTTTCGTCTCTATTATGAAACGGTTGTTTCCAGACAGATCAGTTCCGATACCAAAAAAGGTCACCAGTACATACCTACACTCTCAACCTAATACTTCTTTCGACTCGTGGCTTCTTAACTACGAAAACTTGACACCACAACCTCTTCTGAGAACTCTCAGGGAACCTGACGTTCCTCTAGGTTGGTTTGGTAAGATTTCCTCTAGTTGTGACCCACAAGAAACCTTCCTTACTTCGATTTCACCTTTGAGGTCATGAAACCGGTGGAGTACGCCTCTCAACTGAGTAACCTTTTCTGAGACTACGACCCTCCCTAACCCCCGTCCTCCTCTTCACCTGCTGTCTTCTACTCTACCGACCTATCGTAGTGGTTGTGCTTCCTGTACTCAAATCCATTTGAGACCCTCAACCACTACCTGTCCCTCCGGACCGCACGACGCTAAGTACCCCAGCGTTTCTCACCTGTGCTGACTCGCTGACTTTACTTGACTTGACTTGACTTCTTTTACTTTACTGTTTGGAATCTTTATACACACTTTGTATGTAGTTCGTATTCTTATTTATTATTTTATTGAGTCAAATTATTTTTTTTTTCGTCGTTTTTTTGGGGCGTGTATTGGTTTCTTCCATACTTTCACTTTCACAATCAGTGAGTCATGAACAGACTGAGAAACCCTGGGGTACCTGACCTCGGGTGGTCCGAGGAGATAGGTACCTTAAGAGGTCCGTTCTTATGGACTCACCCAACGGAACGAGAAGAGGTCCCCTAGAAGGGTTGAGTCCCTAAATTGGTGTCAGAAGGTGTAACAGTCGTCAAAGAAATGACAGACTCGGCGACCCCTTCGGGTCTCTTCCGTATACGTACCCTTTATTCGTTTACCTTTCTGACAGTTGTGGCAATCAGTGGTCTCTTTACGTTTAATTTTCTAGGAACTCCATGGTGACTCTTTACTGATCTTACTGACTTTTAAAATTTTGACTTATATGAATGACGAGTATATCTTGGCTTGTTGACCTTTAAATGCACAGTGGTACTATGTAAAATCTTGTAAAAATAGCAAAGTTTTTCTTTAGGGTGTGGGGAATCAATAATGAATCAATAATCAAGAGATGGTGAAGTCAGGACTCATTGACAATTAAATGCAGGACAGACATAAACACAACAAGTTAGGGAGTCATCACAGACTGAGTAACACTGGGGTTCCTGATGTCGTGTGGTCCGAAGGGACAGGAAGTGCTAGAGGACCTCAAACGAGTTTGAGTACAGGTGACTCAACTACTACGGTAGGTTGATAGTAGGAGACAGCGGGGAAGAGGAGGACGGGAGTTAGAAAGGGTCGTAGTCCTTTAGAAAAGATTTAGGAATCGTACGGTTATTGTCAAAAAACGTTGGGGATCGGAGTAGAGATAAGGTTACATTAAGTTGTAAATAACTTACATAGTCTGAAACACACACGCCTGAAGGGTCCATCGCGATCGTCATTTCTTAGGCGGACGGTTACGTCCTCCACATTCTCTACGCCAAACTAGGGACCCAGTCCTTCTAGGGGACCTCTTCCTTATCAGAGTAGAGATAAGATTATGTCGAGTTACAAATGACTTATGTAGTCTGAAGTACATTGTGTTTATTCGTGAGAACGGAACTCTGTGAGTGCCAGGTCATTTTCTACACATAATCATCCTAGTAGAAAGTTAATTATTGTATAGTATTATTATCGATCCCACTGTCATGCAGGACCAAAAACGGATAACAGGATCACATCAATGATTACCATGGTTACGACAAAAAGTCAGAGTTTTCAAAGATCTTTCAAACTCGTTATCGTGCTTATGACCTCACCTAACGGTAAGGAGGAGGTCCAATGGGACCCAATGGGATCTTTTTGGATCAGTGACACTCGAAGTCTTTATCGGTCGAACGTCAGTATGGTATCGTTCCCTCGGATCCCCTTATTCATTGGTCTGAGGAGACGACATAACGACAACGAGGGGTAACGGGCTTGAGTCGATTGACTTGGATTCCCTTTCTTTCGGAAAATACAAGTCCGAGAGAACCCCCGTCTTTGTACCTATAGGACGTAATCCTGAGTGACAATGATGAGATAAAACGTTGTCCTTTTTTTTACTCTACTTCTTTCCGACTACACGAGTTACACTGTTTCTACCAGACACTATTATGCCTCACGACACACGAGGGGTGAGGGGGTCCGAGGGAGACGTCGAGGACACATGATCGTTTACGGTTTTGTGGATAGGAGTGGTGTCGTAGTCATGGGGACTTCGGTGACTGAGAAACGAGTAGGAGTAGGGAACAAACCTTACAGAAGGAACGAGAGAGGGGAGATGGAGGAACCACTTCGGAAAGGACAAGACTGTCCGTCTCACTTACCGAGGAAGAGGACACGAAACTTTAGAGTATTAAAAATATAGAAAAGATCCTAAACCGGATAAATAATCTCAAGAAGTTGTAGACAGAGAGTCGTCTGACCAATTCTCAGTCTCTCCGTAGGAGTTATTTTTTATTAAAAAATCAACAATCGTGTCACGACCCGTCTTAATTTTTCCATTAGATTCGGAAATCGTTGAGATAGTCCCTCCTGGCTAGTGATTTGTCCAAAATTTCTACTCTTTTAACTTCGTGACTTTACAATTCATTAAACGGGTTCCAGTGTGTCGACAGTTCGTCATTTCGGTCCTAAAACTTAGATCCATCAGTCCAACGTCAACAATACCAATCAATGGACCAGTACAGACTGAGAAACGTTGGAGTCCCTGATATCGGGTGGTCCGAGGAGACAGGTACCTTAAGAGGTCCGTTCTTATGACCTCACCCAACGGTAAGGGAAGAGGTCTTCTAGAAGAGCTGGGTCCCTAGTTTGGACCCAGAGGACGTGACGTCCGTCTAAGAAATGGTAGACTCGGTGGTCCCTTCGGGTGAGACTAACATCTTACTATGTATTTATTGAAGTATCATTCTTAACTTTAAGACTTTGTCGGAAGGAACCAACTTTCCTGAATTCAACATGTAAATAATTTATATAAATACGGATGGACGGTTTTTTTTGTTCCGCCCCCAACCTAAATTCCGTGACGGGGAGTAGTCACTTTTTTAAGTCCGCCTTTGACCCAATTGACTACTAAAATAGGACTTTCAAAGGAGTTTGTCTACTTTGAAACCTTATGTACTGAAACTCGAAAACACTCCTCGGATTTTATTAGATGGTTGTTTCCGTCCCTCAAGTGTATTAGTCAACAAAAGTTATATCCACTTTCTTCCACTTCAGGGAGTCAGCACAGGATGAGAAACACTGGGGTACCTGACATCGGATGGTCCGGGGATCCAGGTACCCTCAAAGGTTCGTTCGTATGACCTCACCCAACGATAAAGGAAGAGGTCCCCTAGAAGGGTTGGGTCCCTAGCTTGGGTCCAGAGGGTTTAACATCCGTCTACGGAATGGTAGACTCGATGGAAACCGGAGAAAGTTATATTCGTAAACGTTTGTTTTATTCAGTTATTTTATTTTTTGTCAATTATTCTGGGACGTCGGACCAAACCAGTTAGATTGTGTTTTACCTCTCGACCAAACGCCGACGGGAATACCCCAACCGTCGAACACCTCCCTGGACGGGAGACCAGGTCCCGTCACAACGAGAATTTAGGAGGGAGGTTCTCTGCCTTGGTTTACAGGTATATGGTGTCTCTCGACGCCTAGTTCATAAAGAACGAGGAGGGAAACGTGTCGTAGGTACGTGGACCATTAGGATTGAGTCACGGATCCCACGGAGTACAGACGAACTGTATTTAACCACCGGAACAGAATGTTTCTAGACTTCGGATCCCCTGCTGTGACCAGTCTTGACTTCTCCAATCACGAGACTCCCAGACCCGATGTCTGTCCTCGACGAGTAGAAAGAAAGTAGGTCTCACACACAAGTCAGCACAGGTTGAGAGACGTTGGAGTGGAAGCGACCGGTCGGTCCGAGGACACAGGCACCCTAAAAAGGCCGTTCTTATGACCTCACCTAACGGTAAAGAGGGAGGTCTCCTAGAAGAGGTGGGACCCTACCTTGTCACCGAGGACTTAACCGTCCGCCCCAGAAGTAGCGAACTTGGTCGATCCTTGGGAAAGTGACTCTCGAGAAAGTAGCATACGAGTAAGGCCCCCCAGGGTAGCCGTAGGACGCCTACCTGAAGTCGGACCCAACGGAGATCGGGGAGCTGGGGAGGGCCCCGTTGGATCACAGACAGAGCGTCGTCGCCCTTCGCGTGGGCCTCGGGTGAGTTGTGAATCAGTTTCCACCGCGTCGCTCAAACTTAGGACGTAGGAACCCCCGTCTCTGTCGACCTCGCCGTTCGGGATCCGGGGCTCTTTGGGTCGATCAACTTCAGAGTCGAGTCTGAGACTCCGCGGGGTCAGACTTCTCCGCCAAACAGAAAAGTGGATTAAGTTATCCGGGTCCTAAAGGGTTCCCGAGTTTCGGCACCCGACTAGTGTCTGTCGGGAAGTAGCGGAATGGTGTGGAAGGGACGGGACCCTAGGTTGCCGAAGGGAGAGGGGCTGGACAGCGATAGGAGCTAGTGGCACAGCAGTCCGTGGGGTGGAGGGGGGCGTGGCACTGAGGTGCTCCCCGGCGCCATTAGATGTCGTAAGGTTTGTGTGGAGCGGTGGGGTCGGGACCGGCTCCGCGGCGCGGTCGGGCGCACGTCGCCCTGAGACGGCAAGAAAGGCGTCGTGTCTGTGCGTCGTTACGGGGTTGTGGAGGGCCTTTTTGGGAAGGGGTGGCGTTTCGTCAGAGGTCAGGGTGCGCGAGCCTCAGCGTGGGCGAGGTCCCAGTGGGCGGACCGCGGCGGCGGCGGGGCGCGCGGGCGGAGGCCCAGCACCCCAGCCCAGAGGTCGCTAGTTTTTTCCGGGAGTGAACGCGGGTCGAGAGGCCAATGTGGGCCCCCTCCGGAGCCGGGGTGCGAGATCCCGTCAGTCGTCGACGAAAGCAAGAGGCCGACCCCGCAGGAAAAGAAGGAGAGACCGTCCGCCACCAATCGCCACGTGCCGACGGAGATGAGGCCGGAGAAGGAGAAGCCACCCCAGCGGATGGGCCGGCGCACGCTGTCACTGTCGAAGGTCGACGGACGGAAACTCAGAGAGGGAATCCTCTCTTAACACCTCCCCGTTGAGAGGGGAGCGTCCCCAGACGGGTCGGGGTGAAGCCAGCGGGCGGCGAGAGGGATCACTGGGTGAGGGGAAAGTTCGGACAAGGAGGCTCCCCCGGCACGAACGGGCCCCGATTGAGAGCCGCTCTACGACAGGCGCACCTGGACAGAGCGGGGTCCCGGGGTAGAGGGTGAAGCGTCGGCGAGGTTGATGGTCGAACCCCTTCGCGCACCGTCCTGGGTCCCGTCCCTGGAGACGCGGGTCCGAAAATGAGCCTGAGGTCGTGCACCACCTTGCCCCCCACCGCCCGTCGCGTGTCCCAACCCCCCGCGAGCGCCACCGTGTCCTCGCCCAGGACAGCCTCGGCTAGCGAGGTAAGCCCCTCCCGCTCGGGACGCCGGCCCCGGCCGACTGGGCCCAACCTCTGGGCGGGTAGGAGGAGGGAGGGTGGCGGAGTCGGGCCCGCGCGGCCGAGTGTGGGGAAGGACCCCTTCGTTTACCAGGGAAGGTCCGCCCACCGGTACAACGAGATTATTTCGCCCTCCCCGCCGCCGCACCCCCGTCGTCTACGACGACCACCGCGCGCCCTCGGCCCGCGTTCGTCTCGCGTCGGCGGTCCCTCCGCGCCCCCACCGCTCGGCCTCGGCCTCGGGCTCGTCGTCGGCGATCACAACCGCCTCTCGTGGGCCCGCGTCGGTCTCGGCGACGGCGGCGGCGCTACCGGCACCGGCACCCCTCTGGTAGACACTCACGACCCCGGAGCGAAAGGAACAGGCGGAGAGGAGGCCGCGACCAGCCCCACCCCCCAAGGGCGACCGCCCTCCCATAGCCGCCCCTGGGGCCCCCGGCCCCGCCCCCGCGCCCTGCCGACGCCGCCACCGAGACCCACACACATACTTAAACCCGCGCGCAGACCCCGCTTCCCCTCCCGCTCCTCGGCCCTCCGAGCCGATGATGCACTACGTTGTCACCTAGCGGGGCCAAGACCCCTACACCCTCTTTTTCCTGGGGAAGGGACAAAAAACAAAAAAGAAAATTGCCCCAGCAAAACCGGTGCCACAAAGAGCCGACGGAGGGAGAGGGGCGCATGTGGAAAAGAGACCACCGCCACCTCTTTCCGCGGCCCACGCCCCGAAAGGAGGGCCGAGGGGGCGCGCCTCCCCGCTGGTCCCGCACCCTTAACAATCAAGTTCGCGGCACGGAATCCCACCGTCTTTGGCCGAGTTTTTATTTCCTCTCCCTAAAGGCACCACCGAAGGGGTCACGGGACTCTCTAAGGCCTGTGGGGGGCCGTGGGTGCGGCCATTGGCCCGGGACGGGTCCTACACCTGTTTTCGGAATCTATGTGTCTGTTTCAAAAGTTTCCCGGGGGAACAGGCCCACCCACTTTCAGAATTTCGCGAGACGCCAACCTTCCGGCCTCCGCCCCCGCGCCCTTCTCCTTCCCTACCGCCCACGCACCTCTTAGCCCGCGGGGNCACGCACCTCTTAGGCCGCGGGGCCCTGACCCCGCTCCCTCGGCCCCTCCCTCCCTCCCTTCCCCTACGAGTCCGGCGCTCAAACGCCCGCCCCGCCCCCCACGTCCCGAGTCACCCGCTGAGGCCTGGGCCGGACCTGCCGTCGCCCTGATTTTCCCGCGCCGAAGTCGGCCCGAGGAGTAGGGCCCACTTCCCGCTTCCCTAACCCCGCCGCCGCCGGAAAAGGAAAAAAAAAAAAAATTGACTTTCCTCGTCTCGGCCCACCCCTCCCGCCTCAGGCAAAAGAAAGAGAAAGGGGGAAAGAAACCGCGATAAGTTTTCAGGTAAAAGCAGGGTGCCCGAAACACCCGAGAGACTCTCGCCGAGAAGGGCGAGACAGGGGCGGCCAAGGAAAGGAGAAGAAGCGGACGAGTGGCGACACATCGACGTCCACCACCGACGTCTCCCAAACATCCATATCTGGGCTCAGAGGCCCTCTAGGACCTTCGAGACTTTCGGATCTTTACCTTTTACGTTCTGACGAGAGTCTAAAGGGTGGGCGGGGGCTGGGGCCGAGAAGAACGTAGAAGGGGGGCGGGCGGGGTCTATGGGAGAGAAAAACGTGGGGAAGGAGTAGTAAATCGCCTCAGGGAGAGGCCCAAGATTGGACCAAACCACCAAGTCGACGCTCCCTACAAAAGTTTCCGTGAGAGGTGGCAGCCTTGGACCCGTGACCAGCATAACTTCGCATTGACACCCAGAACATCCGTAAAATTGGAGATTATAATTAGCTGTATGAGAATTCTTAAGTCCAGAGGAGAACTATTAATCACCAGTATCTAACAACAATGACTCCCTTAAACGTTTCAGAGACCCGACTAGGGAAATAAAAAGACCACTCTTTTAACTCCAGGTCTCTCCAGTCCAAGTAGACCAATTTAATGGTGGGGTAGGGGGATGGGNGTGTGTGTGTGTGTGTGTGTGTGTGTGTGTGTGTGTGTGTGTGTGTGTCTCAGAGAGAGAGAGAGAGAGTAAAGGTCTCGTCACTAAGTCTATTGATTTTATTGTTCTATTAACCTGTCACCGATCCTTACGTTTATAAGACACACACATCCCCCTCCTACAGAAAGTCACTGTGGATAACGACCACGTAAGAACCCCGTTCCCCCTCCACCTTCTTTATTAAACGACGTGTAAAAGATATTTAATCAATCAAGTATATACAGTCGATTTATCCTTGTCATACACCTAAATTCTGAGTCAACACACCGCCATTAGTATAGGTTGTGGTCCAGACGGTTGGTCTACACTTGAATTAGGGAGTCTTAAGAACACATTCTGGAACGAGTAAGTTTTTGTCTCCGCTGAAATGTTTGATATACACGTGTCTCCTCCACGGACGAAAGAGACGCGTAAGGGACAACAGTGATCTTAATTCTAATTTAATGAATGTCAAACTTTTGTCTCCTGAAAAAGACCTAGTTCAACACCATCCCCACTAGTCCTCAACTGACGTTTCAATGTTTTAGAAAAGTACGTTGAACGTTCCTTAACAACTTACCAAAGTGAAACAAGTAAGTCCATGACAGAATCACATCATACACGTGAATCCAGAAGTTTTGTCGGGGTCACTTGCGTTTTCTAAGAGGTTTGGGTCGGGGTTCCAGAGAAATATCTCAGGAACTACCATCTTAAGCGACGGGGGAGGAAAACGGAATAGATCAGACACTAAACTTGTTTTCCTCCCTTCCCACGCAGCTCTCTTTTCTTAATGAGATTTTAGCTAACACTTACACTACAGGAGTCAATGAGGAAATCTTAGTCAAAAAAAAAAAAAAATTTGAACAAATCCTTTGGTACTTGTTTAGAGGAAAGGGATGTTTGACGGAGAGAGCAAGTCTAACTTCTTTTCAAGTCAGTTTTATTCAACGAGAGTTGAACTCTGACTCTAAGAACCTGAACTTATAGAATTAGACTATAGGGTTCATTTATGCTGTAAAATGACTCGTTTTTAGAAATGTATAGTCTCCATCATAAAAGACAGAAGACTTCACCAATATAAGTCATATTGGTAAAATTAAAGTTCCGATTTAACTCTGTAGAGTTCACCTAAACAACAACCGACCCGTTGTCCTCGAAGTCAGACCACGCTAAGACAAATAAAGGTAAAACTAGAGCTGGGGATCGAAGGGGTAAAAGGGTTCTTACCAAAAACATAATCCGAGAGTCTCCGGGGACTCCGTGTAGACGACAAAGGTCTCACACTGACCACTAATCGTTCTCGCAAAGAAGGGATCCCTACACAGGTGTAAAACCTACTCAATCATAAAACCGTAGGTTCAGGGTCCCGACGATAATAGAAATAAAATTAGTCTCGTACCATTAAGTGAGATGGACCCTTCTCCGAAATTCATCGACTAGGACAGAGAATGGGTCACCACAAGTAGTTTAATATCCCAGACCCCCAAATCTCTCCAAAATTTCCAGTAAACCAAGTCGGAGGAGGCGTTACGTCTTTATAAAAGACGCAATAGGGATTATCTTCACAAATTTGAAAAGGTCACCACCTCTCAGGAGATACTATAGTTCTTTGAAAAAGTTCTTTGTTCAAATTAACAACAAAATAAGTGACATGGGTTTCCTTATCTTTTAGTACAAACAAGTAATCGAGTAAATTGTGATAAATAGCTTGTGGAGGAGACACGGTCATGAAAAGATCCACGAGCCCTATGTCATCACCTGTTGACTCTTTAAGGAAAAATGGACCTCGAAAATAAAAGACTTTCTAAATCACAGACACACATAATGTCTTTGTTTGAAGTTGTCTCATACATTCGGTAAATCCCTCTTTCCTTTAATGCACGGATAACGACTCACTTATCGATACTACGTCCACTTCCTAGAATAGACAAACTCACAATAATAGTCAAACTCCCAATAATATCCGTCAAGGATTCTATGCCAGACAGAAGTCGGCTTCCCACTCCTGACCGTCACTTTTCAATAAAAGGGAACAACATTTTAACGGTAAAAATACTGAGATCCTACACCGGGGACGTACCTTCAGAGACCAACAACGTCTTTCTCATTTAGAAAACTTTCGACACCTAATAAAAAGATAGAAAATTTTATAGAAATCTTTACTACAAAGATGTAGTGTTACTTTTTAGCTGGGTTCATTAACTAATTTTCTGGTTTCGATGAGTATTAGGGTAACAGGACTATATTGTCATGAATCTCACAATAAAAGTAGGTGAAAAACTCCAAATATGGTCGTTCGTATTGGGCATGGTATATTTGACAATGGTTCTTTGGTTTGACAACTTAACCCTCTAACCCTAACTGTATATATGTGACACCATTTCTTAGATTGGACGTCACATCCTCCGCACAAAAGGTAGCGACCCAACCCTCCTAGGGAACCTCTTTCCTTACCGTTGGGTGAGGTCATAAGAACGGACCCTTTAGGGTACCTGTCTCCTCGGACCACCCGATATCAAGTACCCCACTGTTTTCTCAGTCTGCACTGACTCGTTGATTTGGCGTGATTGCTATTTTATCTATTGACTACACTTGGATGACATATCGTAAGACGAGTCGCGAGACACCGTTGTATTTTCCTTTCCTTTAAGTTTTGTGTCCCCTATATACATTTTTTATTTATTTGGTTTGACACACGGACCCTTCTGGGACACACTGATTAACCTGTAAGTATATCACTTCCTTTGTCTACGAACCACGAAAGTGTCCCCGGTGGGATACAGATACAGGTCTGTTTTCTTACTTACTAAACCTACCGGACGAAACTAATTAATGGTCTTCTGAGTCAAGATAATGGTGAGTAACTACCACGGTGTCGACTATTACTACGACCCCAAAACTGAGGGACACCTCGGTCGACGTCTCAAAAGACACGGAGAGAAAGAGAAATGTCCCGGATGTGAACCAACCCCCTCCCTGTCCCATCCCTAACGAGAACCTAAAATAGTAAAACCCCCTTGACAGAAAGTATCGGAATCAATCTGACAGAGTGGGCCTCAGTCGGTTCGACTTGGTAATAACCTTGTTTCTGGGTCATCTAGGTTTCGAAGATAGGAAAAAGGGTTCCTCTTGGCGAAACGTTATATTAACTATGGGGGAAACAAAATCCAAACAATCAAACAAAATTAGGTCTAACTGTCTTTTGAGGGAAGGTCGATTTATTATGGAGAAGATGGGTGAGTCCGGACAACCGTCGGGTAGTCACGTCGACGACAACTTGTCTCTTTGTCTTGACCGCGATTCCACTTTGCCTAAAGACTTTTCTTACGATCACGAGGTTCTTCGTTCAAACGCAACAGAGTCCGGACCGGACTCCATCTTTAACCCAGACAACGGACTATACTGGTCCGTAGTCTCGGTGGAGAAGGCCTAGGTACGGTCACTCTCACTGGACTTGTACAGTGAGTCCAGTTTCCTACGTCCTCCAACTCAACACCCCCACATGAAACAGATAGACGACCCGATCCTACCGTGTCCTGTCTCACGTTACATAACTACCTCCCCGGTCCGACGAAACCTCTTCATCGTTACTGAAGTACGAGGTTTTCCCGTAGAAACCATAGACTGTTCCCCGTCGAAGCAAGGACGGAAAATTTTTTTTTTAATAATACAATTTTAACAACACTTTTATCTGTATTTTACACAGATGAAAACTACTGATTCTAAGGAAACCTTTCTTACATACTTAAAAAAATGAAGGATTAAAAAAAAAGAGGATCTTCATCTTAGTGGCATTATGTCTATCCAACTCTCACCGTTTTGTTTTGGTGAAAGCTGTGCGATTACGTAGTCGTCAGTAAGAACCGAAATAGACCGAAGTAGAACCGATTAGGTAGACGAAATAGTCTATAAAGTACACGTGAAAGAAACACGTCCACGACTCCAATACTACACTCATGAACTCTACGACAAGGACGACGAGAGTAGTTTAAAGAGATTGCCTACTCTTTCGTGATCCTAAATCGTTCCTTTCGCTTCACCCCTTTCCTCGCACACGTTTCGAGACTCCACTCCGTCTCGGGGAATTCCTTTAGGTCACATCGTCCCTGTAGTCGTAAGTTCTACCCCCTAACCACCTGTCTATCCTCCGACCCCTCCACTACCTTTCTCTGGTGTAGAGAAAGCACCATGTGAGAAGTCCTGTACCCATAACTGACGTGTCGTAAAAGCTACGACAGGTCGGCGGGGTGTTGAATCTTACAGGGTCTAAGAACGTAAACCAACTATCTTCTGTGACTTTGAGAAGTCGCGTGATTAAGAAGTCCGAAGTCCCTTCCACGTCCCCTCAACTAAGGAAAGTACCGGTTTAGATCGGGAATTTCTTGTCTCCTTCGGACTCCTTCCCGTCCCTCTCCTCCTCCTCCCTAGGTCATTGCCATAGTCGTCCAGAAGGAGACAGATCAATAGACATAACTCGAGAAGGAGTTTTCCGTCTTGATTTCAGGATAATCTGTGACTTCGTTGACACAGGATTTCCCTCCCCACCCCTCTTACGACCCTGAGGAGGGCGGAGTCTAACACACAACAGGTATTTCTTTCGATTTTTGGGTAACCTAGCATACTTCTGTCCTTTCTTTCTTTCACTTCAGCGAGTCAGTACAGACTGAGATACCCTGGGGTACCTGACATCGGATGGTCCGAGGAGGTAGGTACCCTAAAAGGTCCGTTCTTATGACCTCACCCAATGGTAAAGGAAGAGGTGCTCTAGAAGGGCTGGGTGCAGAATTTTCGGTCCCAGGAGGATTCTGACTTAGGAAAAAGTAAGTAGAGGGAAACACATAGTAAAAGTACGGTCATATTTGAAGTACTTAGAGTAATTCCCACGGGTAATTTAAATGAGTCTGGACGATCCTTTTCCGAACTGAGTATTGAAGAGACATATCCTTTGGACACATCGTAGAACTGACAAATTTCACAAAAGACAAATTTAATGACAGTTCTCTCAAGAGAGAGTTAGGAGTGTTAAGGATCCTTTATGACATCCGTTCCTTTGACTCCGTGTTTCTTCAGCAGTGAGTGGACTAGACCACGTCCCTAGCGAGGGTGTTGGTCAATCACCCTCTTGAACCGAAACCTTGGGTACCGACAATTGGCTACACGTATGTCCAGATGACAAGCACAACCAGTCCCTCCGAGTTAAGACAACTTCATTGTTTGACGAGGGTTCTAGACCACCGAATGGGTCGTCTCCAAACAAAGAGTGCGTCTTGGGGACAGACAAGGAAGGAGACTCTAGGTGAGGTACGACTTGACTGGGAACCTGGGTCGACTCCCTCACAGGACAGGAGAAGAGTCAGACCGTCGTCTCCTCTTTCTCCGTCCGACTTGGGACTTGGCTGAAAGGTCCGAGAACCTACTCCGTGACGGTTACACTTGGAGTGACCGGTTTATTTACCAGTGAAGATTTAAGTTGTCCTACCTCCACCTATCAGAAGACGTCTCTCCCCGAGACGACCAGTGTACCGGTTCGACCTACCCTACCCCCTTCAGTTGGGAGGGGATCCCTCCCGGTCACCACCACAAGTTATCGCTCTAAAGTGGTATGGAGCACCGAGTCTGTCATTTCTTAGATGGACGTCATGTCCTTTGACCCAAACTAGGGACCCAACCCTTCTAGGGGGCCTCTTCCTTTACCGTTGGGTGACGTCATAAGAACGGACCTCTTAAGGTACCTACCTCCTCGGACCGCCCGATGTCAGGTGCGTACCCCAACGTTTCTCAACCCGTGTCGACTCACTGATTGTGCAAGGGGAAGGATCAGTCCCGCAGAAGACCTCTCGGTTCACAGGAATAAAACATTTTGACAGAGGGACAACCATCACTAAAGAGAGTCAGACAAACTAAAGACACTTAGGACGTCCTAAAACATTTGACTTCTCTCTCCCTCTTTCACAAGTCGGTCCTACTTGACTTCCGACTCTCACACTGACAAGGACAAGAAAGTGTTACTTGAAGGTTCATCGGAGTAGTGGTCTACTCCCTACCCGCCACCGGAAGAGTTTCTGGAAGACACGACGAGAGACCACCGGGGTCGGGACCTTGACATGAGAGACCCTTGACCAAAACTCCGGTAATCCTGAAGGTCGACGAACTATCCGACTAAAGGGAATCCTACGAAGGTTTAGTCAGAAAAAAAGGGTCCGGACAGACAAAGATTTACGTCTATGTAGATACTGGGGGAAGAAAAAATACAACAAAAGAGAGGTGACTCTCTATGATCACGTTAACAGGGAACCACAGACACCCCTGACCAAGGTCCTAGGGGTACCTGGGGGTCTATACGCCTACCTACGAGTTCGGGGAATGTATCTTACCGGATCCCGTCAGACACGATGTTTAGAACTAAGTGGGCCGGTGACTACACCAGGGACGTCTGGTGAACCTACCTCCTGACCTACATCGTAAACCCAATTCTTACACCCGAGATCTCGGTCTGACGACCTCCTCAGGAACCCATAGTCGAGACGGTAAACTGGAGGAAATACTGGATTCCAATGGAGAGTCAGGAGTAGACATTTTATTAATGTCACCCGAGAGTCAACACAGAGTGACGAACACTGGGGTACCTACATCAGGTGGTCCGAGGAGACAAGTACCCTAAGAAGTCCGTTCTTATGACCGCACACAACGGTAAAGGAAGAGGTCCCCTAGAAGGGCTGGGTCCCTGGTTTGGTCACAAAGGACGTAGAGGACGTAACCGTCCGTCTAAGAAACGGTGACTAGACGGACCCTTCGGGGTTCATTAATGTCATGGAACGAGTTTCTAAATGTCCTAATTTACTCAATCATGTGGTCCACGAAAGTCACTATATCAGGTAAAATTAAGGTCGACACGACACGACTAGAGACCGTCCGTATCTGGAGTAGAGATGTCGAAAGAAGGGATTCGAAAAGACGATATCGGTGCACCCAAGACGAATCGATAAGACTGGATACATGTTTAGACCTATAGATTCCAACAATGGTAAGGCACCCGGGTGGAAACTGACGACCCCTACGTTCGACCATCTCTTTATGAAGAGAACAATGATTCAACCTGTTAAGACTTCGTGACGACCTCCTCAGGAGATTATCTATCCCGAGGAGTCTCCCAGGTGCACCCAACGTCGGGTGTCCTTACTGACCGAGGTAGGAAAATTCTACCACAAGGAGAGATGGACAATTTGATAAGGTCCAGGGGTGAGGACAAGGAACCCTAGTGAAAAGTTTTATCGACGCACGTGTGCACGAGAAAAGAGCCCAAAGACGTAAAACCCCTTTTGACCCGCTTTTGTGGAACAAAGGACCAAACCCAGAGAAAAAAACGGAATACGTCTACTCCCTCGAACGTACAATGGAAACATTGTATTGTTTCGTGAGACCTGTAGTTTTCTTTTTTTTTCCAAGTGTTGTTTGACTAGAAAATAGTCTAAAAATGATAAATGATCTCCAGTCTGAAGTTTGACGACACTTTTCACAAGAATCCTTTTTCCGGAGAGGCAGTGGATTTGAAAAGATACTGAAAGGAGGGATCTAGGAACCTTACCTTAAGAGTGTGAGGGGTCAAACGTCCACGAAAAAGACTCCCATACCTCAGATCAAACACGACATTGAACAAATAGTATGACTAAAGTTCAGTCACTGTTTTGATCTATGTCTTACAATACTCCCTTCTACACACACACAGAACAAAAGGGAACACTACAGGGAAAAACAAATTTATACATATCTTTCAATTTTTTTAAAAAACAAAAAACTAACCTCCTATTGACGAAATGTTATAACACAACTAAAGACGGTAGGTAGTTGTACTTAGTCGGAGTCCATATGGATTATACAGGGGAGGGAACACTTATACAGGGGAGGGATACACTAAGAGGGAGGGTAAGGGGTGGGGTAGGGTGGGGAGATCCGACAGTCTCTCGTGATCCAACTTGCGGAGCTCAGTGTATCGTTTAAGGGTGAACGATAGATCAAATGTTATAATGAGTCGATGCTTTTCACAAAAACGATATACGGACCCGACACTTGAACCCGGTTTTGAATTTTGACAAACTTTTTCTCTTTAAACCCTCAAATGTGACAGGTGTTTCTAACTTTTTTACTCCATCGTCAAGAACTTTCTCAAAAAAAATAATTGATTACAACCCGCTAAAATTCCCGGGTCTAATTAAATACATAGATGGACTCTCAAGACTCCTATTAACAAGTTTAGTAGGACCGAGAAACATCTTCGGATCGAATCTCCACCAAAGACTACACCTTCTCTATAAACCTTTGTATCTTCGACTAAGTAAGAGGTTTAGAGTGGTTTGAACAGTGGAAACGAGAATGGGACTCTAAACCAAACTGAAAGACACATCCACCCGTTAGTCTCTGATACGACCTTACTAAACTAACAAATGGATCATCCATGAAGAAACAAAAGTTTCTGAGAAGGTTAGGAATCAGTTGGAAACTTAGTGAAGAGGGAACCCCCTATAACCAACCAGGACTTCGTGTCAAAATAAAGAACCGGGCGACTTCTTCAGAAAATCAACGACCATTAGTTCAAAAGGACTAAGTCTTTTGTCTCACGATTCCATAAAATACTTGAATTCTCTCTTATACTTTAATTCTAGTCGGTAACTTTACTGCCTATTAATTAAACAACAGTGATCGACGGCAAGGTTTCGACCGAAAATTTCGACTTCTCTGGAATCGGATCTAACCTAAAATATTGACCCAGTCTCGGCTCTCGCTACTCTTAAGAGTCCCTGAAAGATATTGTCTGTAAATACATCCGTATAACGCCTCAATCCCTATGACGATTTACAATGAAGAAGAAAGAATTTCTAAAACAAAATAAGGAGTTTCCAGAAAGGACAAAGGGACAAAGTAATTCAGTTGTCCGTGACTCGGACCCGGTCGTGGTACGTACTCACTTCTACAGTTTTGGAATGAGGAAGAGTAAAAGGGTGATTTGGTTCGGTCTTGGTTTTTCGAAAAAAACTGTTTACCTCGAGGGACAGTGCCTCTAAGTTTTAGAACTTTCCTTAAGGGACCATCGGGTCACCAATCCTGAACCCACGAGAGTTACGACACCGAGACCCAAGTTAGGGACCAACCCCTTTGCTTCTAGGGTGGACGGTGTACCGTATCGGGGTTTAATTTTTCATTTATTTATTTTTATTTCTACATGAGTCAGACAGACCCTTCTTCTTTAATAGAGTAATCTATATCTACTTTCGAACCGGGTATCAGTCAGCAGTCGGACCTAAAAACGGTGACTGGAATCCATTAAAAGATAGTCGTTAAACTAAATTAAAAATTAGGGTTGGTACTCTTCTAATTCACAAAAAAATTTTTTCATTTTTTAACAAAAAGATAAGATTTTATTTCCGTCACCCTCCTTTTTGAATTATTTAACCTTCGACTTTACACACTAAAGAGGAAAAAAGTTTGATTTTGACCTTAGTAAAAAGTCAAAACAACCAAAAAAGCCAGAAAAGTTTTATATGTAAACTTTACAACGATTAAATGTGTAACCGAAACGGAAATTTGAGTTGACGTGTCTGTCGTCACTACAGGATCAACTTCAACACGTTAACATATGTAAAAAGGACACTATTCTAAAGTTACCCACTTTCAACTAAAAGTTTTAATGTAACACTCCATCAAACTAATCTATAATAAGAACTAGGTTCGGGTAGTCGGGGGTAAAACTACCTAGTCCTGAGTCTGAACTACTAGAATTCCGGTTCAGAAGACTGATAACCAATATGGAGAAGAATGGTTTATCTCTAAGGTCTATGGTGGGATCCGACGTCTGGTCACGTCAGTCCATCTTGAAAGATACGGTTATCGGTGTCCAACGACAAATTGTAAACTTTATATCGACCACGTTGATGTCTTAATGTAAAAAACAGACCAAATTAAGTAAACGAAATTTATCGATGTACACCGATCACCGATAACGCGACGACTTATCACTTGGAAATCTTCATATCAGAGGTCATGAGAACGGACCTTTTGGGGTACCTGCCTCCTCGGACCATCCGACGTCAGGTGCCCCAGTGCTTCTCAGACTGTGCTGACTCGCTGAAGTGAAAGGGTAAAGTGAAAGTACGTGACCTCTTCCTTTACCGTTGGGTGAGGTCACAAGAACGGACCTCTTAGGGTCCCTGCCCCCTCGGACCACCCGACGGCAGATACCCCAGCGTATCCCAGCCTATGCTGACTTCGCTGAATCGTCGTCGTCCTCATATCAGATCTCTATAAATATTGGACTCCAGACAGAGTTTAAAATTTTTTGAAAAAACAACTCCTTTTATAGTATGTGTCTCATCCCTACCTTCACAAGTAACATTATAAGAGAGTAGTGGGTCTGGTCAGAATCAAGTAGATCAAGGGGAAAAGAAAAGAGAAAGGGTGGGTAGTCAGGGGTCTGATAAAACTTCATTTAAGGTCCGTATCAGGTTAGAATAAAACAAAATTTTTGATCCTTCCACTAGACCCTTTCATCCCCTTACCATGGTCTCTCCATGAGGCCCTAGAAGTTTACATAGATACTAAAATTTTTTCTGAACTTCATATACCTACCCTTTTCGATACCAAACTACTTCGATCCATTACTCATATGTCTACACAATACAAAACATACGAACTTTGTAAAGTAGTGATAGTATTAGTCTTTTTTCGGTTCGAACTCGGGTCTCTAACTTGTCAGTGACATGGTCCGGTACAAATGGACACGAATGACACTTGAAACTCAAGTACCCATTAAATTTGTAAGTTTGTAATAAGTGTATGTCATAAATAGTAACTCGAATTAACTTACGGTCGTCACGATATCTCAGTATCCTAGACATTTTTCCACCTTTCCTCCCACTCCTAGAAAAAGAAATCGGGTCAGAGGAGGGTAGTGAACCAAGGTCTCTCACTATCGAACTACCCTCGAGTTGGGTGAGGTCATAAGAATGGACCTCTTCGGGTACCTGCCTCCTCGGACCATCCGACGTCAGGTACCCTAGCGTTTCTCAGCCTGTGCTGACTCGCTAAAGTGAAGTGAAGTGAAGTGTAACTCAGGTCTTGAGAGACAGTGAACGGTCTACCTGACTAACCGATTCAATTTCGAACGTCGTGATTCAGTGAGGAACACAACAACAAGTCAACGATTCAGTACAGTCTAAGAAGACCCGACGTCGTGTGCTCCGAAGGGACAGGAAGTGACTGATAGGGGACCTTAAACAAGTTTAAGTACAGACAACTTAGTCACTACGACAGATTGGTAGAGTAGGAGACGACGGGAGAAGAGGAAAACGGAAGTCAGAAAGGGTCGTAGTGCCAGAAAAGGTTACTCAGTCGAGAGGCAGAGTCCACCGGTTTCATAACCTCGAAGTCGTAGTCAGGAAGGTTACTTATAAGTCCCAACTAAAGAAAATCCTAACTGACCAAACTAGAGGAACAGGTTCCTTGAGAGTTCGTAGAAGAAGACGAGGTGCCAAGTTTTCGTAGTTAAGAAACCGGGAATCGGAAGAAATACCAGGTTGAGAGTGTAGGAATGTATCGATGACCTTTTTGATGTCGAAAGTGATTTGTCTGGAGACAACACGGATGGATGAAAAGTTTTACGGTCTAAGAATACTAGAGACAATCTCGTCTATGTAATAAAGATTTAGACGAACATCAAAACGTCTATAAGAGCAACCTCCCTTTACAAAGATATTCTCATACTTCTTCAGTAAATACTTTTAAAATAGAAACCCCGACTTTTAGCTACGGACAAAGACCATGTCTAATGATATCCTTTACGGACAAACAAAAAATATAAAGACAAATATTTTCTTTGGGAACAGCGTCGTGTAAAACCAGTATACCTGTGTGACCTCCTTTATCACGACCGTAGTTACTATGAATTTTCACGTAAAAAGGAAGTGTTGTATTTCGTTCTTAACGACGACACGAAAACATCAAGTTAAATCCCCGATTATTACTAAAAGAAGGAATCCTATCTCACGTCGTATACATATAAGATTTAAACCTTGGGATATGAATACTAGAGTCCTAAGTTCCCCTTACTTAAACACTACCATTTTCCTAGAGTATAGTAGTCTTTACGTAGGTCCGGAACCGAGTCGACAGGAAACTACCTCTTTCTATTATACGAAATCTTCTTCTCGATAATTTCTACAATCGTTGTAAAACTTGTTGACGTTCGGGGCTCAACGTTGTCCTACGACAGGGAAAAGGCACAGAGACTCAGACGGGAAACACAGGAAACCAGAAAACAATTGGTGTAAGGACCCTCCCTCCCTTCTCGAAACAGACTAGAGTAGTAGAGGTCAATCAAAAATAGAGTACCAAACACCTCTGTCACTTATCGACCAATTATGGGATGTATATGTACAACGGTCCTCAGTTCTAAATACGGTAAAACGCGTATTATGAGCGTACTTTACTCGGAGGAATAGAGGTGAACTGTTCTCTATGAACTTAGGGACCATCCCGTTCTAAATCCCTCTACTAAACAGTTTAGTCAACGAGACAGGAAAAGCATGTCCTATCTCTGTTTGATAATTCCGAAAATTTTACTGACACTGGACTAATCCTCTTATATCGTTGATAAAAGTCATTTCTCCTGTATTCTAACGGTTCTCATAGTCCAAGAAAATAAAAAAAATAAAATAAAATAACGATCTATTTACATAGATCGTTATTGTACGGAACTTTTTCTTTTATTTAAGTATATTAGATCTAGAGTTCGTAAGAATATGAATTAATGGTAATCTTTTTACAGTTTCAATTACGTCGGTATTGTGATTATTCTTTATCTTCAAATGGAATGTACAAGAGAAACTTTATCGATGCTCGGTGTCAAATGACACTAAATGATCGTCAGATCGTCAGAAATTTCACAATCAGTGAGTCAACACAGACCGAGAAACACTGGGGTATTTGACATCGGGTGATCCGAGGAGACAGGTACCCTAAAGGGTCCGTTCTTATAACCTCACCCATCGGTAAGGGAAGACGTCCCCTAGAAGGACTGGGTCTCAAGCTTGGGCTCAGAGGATGTAACGTCCGTCTAAGAAACGGTAGGTTCGGTGGAAGGAGTTAAAACAGGGCCTCACTTAATAAATACCGTACCTCTCTATCATTCCCTCTGTACCACTTTGTCATTCCCTCTCTATGACTACGTAGTTTGGTAGAAACTGGTACCCCTCGAAGTAACAAACCAAGTAAACAACCTCTATTTTTTTTCCTGGTTTTCCCTGTTGCGAGGCTAAGAAGTAAATTTAATGATAATTACGGGTTCGTACCCGGTCGAGAACTAAAATCGACAACTTTATTCCCACAATCTTCATAGTATCAAAAGTTAAAAAGTTCTCTTCCACCTGTAAATTCTTAAACTTCACTTTAGAAGGGCAGACTTTTACGACCGTTGACTTAGTCTATAAAATTTTATGACACACCCGGCGTATGTGTACAAGTGCCCGACACGGACGGTCGAACGTCAGACTAAAGGTGACCTTTATTAAGTAAATAAAAAGAACATAAACTTATTTCTTTAGTAAGTTCCAAAATTTAAAACAAAACCATACAGAAAATCTTACGAAATTGTAAACTGATTAATTTCGTGAAACACACCCTTTATGCGACCAAAAATTTTGTCTTCGTGAAGGAACCCAAGACTATACTCTTACAGACGTATCAAACTTCCGTCGTCGTTTTGAACATGTGACACAGGAAGTTTCCTAGACAGGTCTGTCCAACCTAGGCAAACCCTCTTTATGTTGGTCTCAACACACCACACTGGTCCTAGGTGCCGCCTCCCTCACCCTCCGGAAGAACTCTCACACCACAGGCTACGTTTAGGAGGAGACGCTTTTATAAACGATATGTATCACTTACCCCAACCTAAAAAAAAAAAAGAAAAAAAGTACAACCAACTCCAGGTCACTGTCAATTACCGACAAGGAATGTCCGACACTTTATTAAATACTCGAACCGTCATCCTACTACATTTTGCGTTCACCTATGTCCATCTTATTCCAGACAATGGTCTAAAGTTCTTTAACAATCACGACCTCGGTCCTCCCTGAAATCTCCAGTGGAGTAGTCCCGGACGGAAACTCTACCCTTCAGCTCAAGACCCCTCAACCCGACTCTGACTTCAAAGAGTAAATGGGAAGGGGTGGGTCGTCCTTCGGTCGTGAGGGCGAAGAGGAGACAAGAAGGACGGACCTCCTTTTACAAAGAAGATCCTGAATAAACACTGTTAGTCTCAGAACCTTTTGTTCGTTTGTTTGTTTTCGTCTACAAACCACTTGTCTTATGAATCTTTTGTTGAAGGCTCCGAAGACTAGTAGTCTTCTAAAAATACTATTTTTAAAGACACTACCAAAAAAACTCAGAACCAAGGGAAGAAAGGTTTTCTGATGAAAAGGGATTACCAACACATATACCTCAATGAGTTAACACAGACTGAGAAACGCTGGAGTACCTGACGTCAGGTGGTCCGCAGAGACAGGTACCTTAAAAGGTCCGTTCTTATGACCGTACCCAACGGTAAAGGACGAGGTCCCCTAGAAGGACTAGGTCCCTAACTTCGACTCAGAGAACGCAGAAGACGTAACTGCCCGACTAAGAAATGGTGACGCGGAGTACCATTCGGGTCACCAATATTCTTCGTTTTTAGATCAATCTAGTACTTGTCTTTTTACACCGTCCTGAAGGGACCGCCGAGTCACCGATTCTTAGACGGACGGTCACGTCCCCTGTCTGCCCAAGGTAGGGACCAGACCTTTCTAGGGTGTACGGCTCTTCGTCGCTTTCGGACACGCGGTGTTGAGGACTCGGACTCGAGAGTTCGGGCACACTGTACTGATGACTCAGGACACGAGGGACCTCTGGTACGGGGCGTTGTTCTCTTCGGTGGGAAACGACGTTGATCTCTTTCGGGTGTGTTTCGTTGTTTCTAGGTTACGTCGGTTTTTATCTCTTTTAATTTCTTTTTACACCGTTAATTAATGGAAATTAACACAGGATAAAGGACGACCACCCAAGTTGGTGTACTTGATCAACTAAAGTCGACAAAGATTTGATACTTATACGATCAAAGGACACTCAGTCCTATCATTGAACTGTCTTCCCATTAATTCATGTCAACTGGGAACTCGTTGTTCCTAAACTTGACGTGTCCAGGGGAATCTTCACCTATAAAAAGTCATCATTTATAACGTCGTGATATGTAGACATCAACCAACTTAGGTTCCTACGTCTCTTTGGTGACCATACCTCCCGACCGATATTTAATATACTCCTAATTGGGGACCCAATAAGTTCCCGGTAGAATATGACCCGGTAGAAGGGTCAGAAGATTTTGATAGGAATCGTAAAAGGCACCGGTGACTGGCAAGTCGAGAAGAGTCAAATAGGCCGAATTCGTGAAGACGACCCTGTGAAAATGACTCTCGACACCCGACTTTCGAGGGACACGTGTGCACCTTGTCAGAAGGAAGGTGTACAAGACAAACCGAACTTTTCGGAGGGAACGGAACTTCTTTTCTGACAGGTCGACTTCAGTCTACGATCTAAACAGATTCAAAAGTCCGGTTGTCTTCGATCAACCTTACCTTCAGAACCAAGTGTCGTCGTATCAAACTATCCGTCAGTATCATTACAATGTTGAACATAACTCCTAAACTTTGAAAACCTTTGTAACGGGACAATGACATTAAATTAGGATTGACCTAAACCGGTACCATCACCACTACGCCCCACCACTCACCCGAGTGTCTTTCGTCACAAGATTTGAAATCTGAAAAAGAAGACGATCAAAAGATTTAGCTTAGGTGACTAACGGAAACAGTTTGGTTGAAGACATTTTCTTCACCGTAGAACCGTAAAAAGTCCAAGACTTTTATTCATATTTTACTCTCGAATTGAGACTTTAAAAAGTCTCTCTAAAACTTTAAAAGGTCTCTACAAGACTTTAAAAATGAACTCTCTACAATACTAGAGTTATTATAAAGTCTGGAGACTGTTGTCTCTTTATTTAGAAAGCTGAAGTCCGTAGTTCCCTTAATTTTTACATATGAGTAAAAAGAATTCTTTAATTTTTTTTCTTTAGGTGGGGTCTAGGTCCGTTATCCTCTTTCGGTCAGAGATGGTTTAAGTACCGAGCATTTCCAGTCGCACGTGACGTCGACGCATTTATACTCTCTCGGTGGTGTTTCTCGTTGAACCTCTATCCTAAAAAGACATGAGGAGACTTAGTCTCCTAATCAATCTTTAAGTGAAGGTTGTAGAGTCGAGCAAACCTGAGAAGTTCAGGTGCGAAAATGAGTCAAGAATTGAGTAAAATATCATGAACATATACTCGACATCTTGATTCCTCAGGAAAATGGCCACATCTCGAAGGGACCACGAGTCTACCATTCCTTAGACAGGTGTCACGTCTTCTGGGTCCAAGCTAGGGACCCAGACCTTCTAAGGGACCTCTTCCCTTACTGAGGGGACGGGGGTTTCTTAAGATGCCTGTCTCCTCGAACCGCCCGATGTCAGGTACCACAACGTTTCTCAGTCTGTTTTGACTCACTGATTGAAGAAAAAAAAAAAAGAAAATAACCATATTTTCCAAAAGGTTTCCTTTTTCCATACTCTCTCCGGCTTAGAGAATGAAATAGAGACGTATTGACGGGAAGCGGTGAGATAAGAAAAACCCCACGTCCGGAAGGAGGGGATTAGGGATACTGCGACGTAGAGGTACGGTTGAAACCGAAACGTGTAGTGCCCTTACGGAAAGGGACCGAGAAGGTGGGAGATGTGGAAGAGTAGGATGTTGAGAGGTCCGGAGAATTGAAAGGGGAGCAGGTCCGTCTCAACCCTCCTGAGTAAAGAGTAAATAGAAACCCAGGGTAGTATTCGCCTATGGAACAACATGGTACTGTTCAAAGTACAGGAAAAGTAAAAACATAGAATTTATGTCATCTCTTATCATGGACCGTGTTTTCTCTCGGAGTCATTTTTAAAATTTTATTAAGACGGTATTGTCCGGATATTATTTAACTCGGTATTGTCCGGATCCAAAGACGGATTGCATCTTCCTGAATTGGTCATTTTTAATGATACCGTCTTGTAGGATCTTCCTCCACTGCCTTGTTTCTTAAATTACCAGGTGAGTTAAAAAGAGTCCTTAAGAGTCAGTAGTAATAACTTGCCAACTCGAGGACTGTTATCCCTCGACATCTCCCGACCCTTCACTTGGTGTCTACGTCACCCGATTTCTAAAATTAAAAGTGAAGTGGACAAAGAACAGAGGCGAGTTAAAAAGTGTCGGGACCCAACGAGTCCGGTATGGTCAACCCCAACTGTCTCGCATTATATTAAATAAGGACGGGTAGTCTTCTATGACGTCTCTCTGACCCACTCCACCGGAGGCATTTACCATGTCGACCAAAAGAAGCCATAACGTAAGTCCCGGAAGGAGACCCGCACAAAAAGGATTAATAACTTTCATATACATATGTCACTAGGGACTTCGCGAAGACACACTTTTAACCACCCGACCAAAGTCAGAAAGGTACAAGTAATGAATAATGAAAGGTCTCTCGACGGTCACACCAACCACTTTCAAGATCGTTATTATCGCACTTCACCAATAAGTGCCACCAGAAATAGGACACCTTTACTCTGATGTCCTAAGTAACCCTGTTATTTATGGATGTAAAAATTTCAAACACATACTTTAGATACACAAAGAATGTATCCGTAGGAATTTACAGATCACCTCAACTGTAACTTAACTATCCCTTTTTGTAAAATTTATAACAAATGTTACTTTAACGAATGTCATCCGTTCTGACACGGTCTGCGAAGGATAACTAACGTAACTTGAGGGAGGAGTGGTCTTAGAATATATAACTGGAAAGGGGTGATTGAAGAAACCCCGAAGAGACAACCAAGAGACATCCTCGTACGAGGATGTAGTGTTCGGATACGACGACGACGACGACGACGACGACGACGATTCAGCGAAGTCAGCACAGGCTGAGACACACTGGGGTATCTGTCGTCGGGCGGTCCGAGGGGGCAGGGACCCTAAGAGGTCCGTTTTTGTGACCTCACCCAACGGCAAAGGAAGACGTCACACACTTTCACTTTTCACTTTCACTTCAGCGAGTCAGCACAGGCTGAGAATCGCTGGGGTACCTGACGTCGGGTGGTCCGAGGAGGCAGGTACCCTAAAAGGTCCGTTCTCATGACCTCACCCCACGGTAACGGAAGAGGTCCTTTGGAAGGACTGGGTCCCCAACTTGAGTGGAGAGGACGTGACCGTCCGCCTAAAAAAAATGGTGACTTGGTGGTCTCTTCGGGGTTTCTTCATGACCCCTTTCCAGTTATATATTCTAAAACCACTCCCCCCCTCAAGTCACATTAGTTCGTGAATGAAATGTTTTCCAAAGGACGATCAGTGTTCCTCGACTACAGTGGTACTTCCCTAAATCACGAAAAGATCTAAACCTTCTCTTCGTTCCTAAACCTAGTACTTTAGTCAAGGACTTTTATAGGTAGATTTCTGGGCAAGGTGGTCAAAGACACCTCGTGTCTCATAGAGTGAGAGGTGGGACTCAAGGGGAGCCCCCCACAACTACTCAGCGGTCGACGTCGTCGTATCCCAAGTTAAGGGCGTCTCCGTCTACCGTCTACGGGAAGAACAAGTTAGCGACCGTTTACGAGAACCGTTCACGGTCAAACATCAACTGTGCAAATTCTATTCACACACGGACGAACGATTCAGCAAAGTCAATCCAGAATGAGACACTGTGGTACCTGTCATTGGGTGGTCCGAGGAGACAGATACCCTAAGAGGTTCATTCCTATGACCACACCCAACGGTACGGGAGGAGGTCCCCTAGAAAGGCTGCATCCCTAACTTGGGTGTAGAGAATGTGTAACCGTCCACCCAAGAAATGATGAGCGTGGAGGACCCTTCGGGTAATTTTTACCGTGGCGGATGAAGTACATCTGGACGGGTTCTATATACACCCACTTTCCATTGTGATTCATGAAAGAGTTAAATTTAGTGAAATACGTAACCAGACCTTGTTTTATAACTTCATGAACAAAGGGGATTCATGAGAAATCAATACTAAAAATTGACAACCGACCCACGTCACGTTATGAATTCTTATACGGTTCTAAAATACTCTAAAAATCTCCCCATCATAAGTGAACCCTTTTTCCTTTTGTAGACTTTTACCTGTTGAAGTCCCGATAAGTCATCATATGACAAATAGAATTTCCTTCTAACCCCCTGAAGGGACTATCAGGTCACTAAATTCTGAAGAAGGTTACGTGTCCTACGTTCAAACTAGGGACCAGTCCCTCGATTTTAGGGTGTACGGAACACCGGTTTTTTTGGTTTTGTATTTTTTGTCTTCGTTTTAACATTGTTTCAGTCATTTCTGAAATTTTTACCAGGTGTAATTTTTTTTTTTTCTCTTACTCGGTCACGCCCAGACCCACACTTTACGGTTCACCGACAGTGTCACAGAAAAAAAAGAAAAAAAGAAAAAATTTAAAAAAAATAAAAAATTTAAAATTTTAGAAATTAAGAATGTACGCAAGGGTTTGTACTTGGAGGGAGGGTGGAGGGAGGGGTGTTGTAGAGAGACCCAGTCTCCCTCTCCCTCTCCCACCCTACTAAACCCTCTTACCCTTAAGATTGTACATATGACAGTACATTCTTGACTTAGCGGNAGTACATTCTTAACTTAGCGGTCAGGTACAGACTGCATCCCACGTCGAACGAACCCCGACCACGTACCCCTACTGTCACAGAAAAAAGACAGGTCGAAGTACGTCGGGACATTTTTTACCGGAAAATTTTATACCCCTGTATTAATGAAAAGATTTCATTAAGAATTATTTCTACCGGTCACCGAAGTGCTCTATTTTGTCGTTGGAGATCCACCAATGTTATAAATTGATGGTACCAACATCACTCCAACTTGAAGAAAAACACACCGGTAACCCGTAAACAACAGTAAAGAGACACTTACTGGAGGAACGGAAGGGGAGGAGACGGGGGTGAACCCGATAAAGAGAAACAGGACAACTGTAAGTAGGAAAAATATACACCTTTATTAGAAGAGAGTCAGACGGAACTTAGAAATGAAAAGAAAGACCACAGAACAATATATCTTCGAAGTTAACGTGGTAGAAGAAAAACCAAACATAAACTCACAGAACAAACCCTTTAGAACTCGAGGGAAAAGTGACTTCAAGTAAATTAACACAAATTGTTGACAAAACAGAAAACGAGTCATTAAATTTCCCCTGTTCTTACATCGTTGACAACTCTTTGTCTCAGGTAAGTAGGTCACCCTCTACAGGACTTGATTATTTAATCTTTGTTGAGTTTCTTCTCTGTCTTTCCCTTCTCGAACCTTGGATTCTACACTGTTCCTTGGGTTCTAGGTCCGGAAAACCTCCCCGTGTCCGTAAATTACGAGACACTAAACTTCTTTGAAAATACTCTGTCAATTGTGGATTGAACAGTAATCGTCAAGTCATGTGTGACCTGATCTACCTCCTATTCGTTCCCTCCGGAACTCAATCACTACCCCAGAGACTCAATCTTTGCACAACAAACTCCCCCTTCTCTAGGGTAAAATTGCGAGTAAAGTGAACCCAATAAAGGTCGAAATAACTAGATTCATAAAATAACTTTTATTACTCATTATTACAACTTGTGAGTGACATGTCGTCCACGACACGGATTCGTGAAATATACGTAATAGAGTAAAGTAACTATTTGAGGACTCGTCCTCCACATAATAAAAGGCTTACTCCTTTGTCCGAGTTCTTCCTATTTATTGGAAGGGTTTCATTCATTCATTTACCCTGGTCCTAAACTTAAGTCACAAAAGACTGGAATCCTGGTTAATCTACACTAACAATGTGTAAAAATTATTATTTCATGAACACTTCCACTACGTACTACTCAGGAACAGCAACTACTGGCACCGACAAGACGGCACTTTAACCCGAGATAGTTCGTAGACGACCGTCCCGACCTCAAGCAACGAGAGTCACCCTCCCTCTTCAAAGACTTCCCGAAAAAGTGACCTTTGGGAATTTTTTTTTTCGGTGAAGGGAAGACCCCCGGGACGAAAAGATACGTCCGAAACCATGGAAGACGTTTCCCCCACACACATATACACACAGACACACGATTCCGTGAAGTCAACACAGAGAAACGTTGGGGTACCTGACATCGGGTGGTCCGAGGAGACAGGTATCTTAAGAGGTCCGTTCTTTGGGTACCTCACCCAACGGTAAAGGAAAAGGTCCCAAGAAAGGACTGAGTGCCCAGCTTGGGCGTAGAGAATGCAGAGGGACATATCCGTCCGTCCAAGACATGGTGATCACGGTGACTACAGTTACTTCCCAGACGTTCCACTGCTTGCCCAATAAGAGAGGAAGGTTCGGGACCGAACCGAGAGGTCGTCGGGAGATGAGTCCGGTGTCCAGTCGAGGTACGACGACACCACGTTCCCCTGACCTACTTGAAGAGACGCACACATAAAAAAAAAATTAAAAAAATTCTAAATACATAAGAGAAAACCGACACACCCCAGAAGTAACGACGCACCCCCGGGAAAGATCAACACCACGTACCCGACAAGTCGTACCACCTCAGAGAACAACGTCTCGTGCCCGAGATCAACGGACCCAAGATCTCGCTCCCGAGTCTTGACCGTGTACCCGAGTCCACGAGGTGTCGGACACCCTAGAAGGGACCGGTCCCTAGCTTGGACCCAGGGGACGTGACCATCCTCCTAAGAATTGGTGATCCGGTGGCCCCTTCGGGACGTACACAGGTGTGTGTGAACTCCCCTGTGAGTCTCGTACCGGTAGAGGGGTCCCGAGGAGTTGTCAGGTGAGGGGTGGAGTCGTGTATAAAGTAGTCCGGCTGGGTTTGTATGACAAAATGAAACAAATATAAAATTAATTTTTGTTAAAAAAAAACAGGTATGGTGTGTCGTACGTCCAGGATCAAGGGGCTGGTCCCCAACTTGGGCTCGGGGGACGTCACCTTCGTACCTCAGAATTGACGACCTGGTGGTCCCCTCAGGGTATCGGAAGATGAAATCACTTTTGTACTGTGTATCGTTCGTTTGTCCTTTGACGTCAGACAAATATACCTTGATCACGACTCCACTCAGTGACTGTATTAAGGGATGACAAGTGAAGTGAAGTCAGCGAGTCAGCACAGGCTGAGAAACGCTGGGGTACTTAACGTCGTGCGGTCCGGAGGGACAGGTAGTGGTTGAGGGCCTCAAGTGAGTTTGAGTGCAGGTAACTCAGTCACCACGGTAGGTCGGTAGAGTAGGAGACAGCAGGGGAAGAAGAGGACGGGGGTTAGGGAGGTTCGTAGTGTCAGAAAAGGTTACTCAGTTGAGAAGCGTACTCCACCGGTTTCATAACCTCAAAGTCGAAATCGTAGTAAGGAAGGTTTCTTGTGGGTCCTGACTAGAGGAAATCTTACCTGACCAACCTAGAGGAACGTCAGGTTCCCTGAGAGTGCTCAAGAGGTTGTGGTGTCCAATTTTTAGGTCCAAAACAACGAATAAAGGATACTCTGGAACCGGTCCAAAGAAACATAGGAATACTGAATTACAGGTGGAGACATTTTACTCCTATTATAGTAGATTGAATGTCCCAAGACTCCTACATTTGAACTTACGTACCTTTCGTAACTCTTATCACGGACCACCTATCTACCATGGAAGACTTACAAGTGATAAAATATCTAAAGTTCGTTATTCAGTGATAAAGGTCCCGCCACCAGGACAATGATAAAGTAACACGGAGCCCCTTTAGAATGTAAGAATAGAGACTCTTAAAACCACTTAACTATGGTGAAAATGGAGGGGAACATCTACTTCTGTAGAGACGCCGGAGATCTTTTTATCTTTTCAAATAAACTCGGGGTCCTTCTGACGACGACCGAAAGCCAGTACAAAAGAATGCTACCGGCACAGGGAAACTAGTGGATCCGGGGGGTAAATTCGGAGTTCTTATCCAAGAGGAGGTAGATCTTAACCGTCACACAGGTACTCAAAAATGGGATCGTCGACTTTAGTCCTAATTTTGTAGGACCGACAGGAACACCTGAGAGGGAGGGAGGAGGAGGAATAACTTGGACGGGGAAATCGAGACCATCAACGTCCGACAACTGTCAAGTCACTGGGTACAACTCGTGACTGAGAGGCGGTTCGGGACAGATCTACGACACCTCCCGTTTGACTTGTGGTGACGTCCAAAAACGTCGAACCCAAAAGTCTCTCGCAAGTTCGTCCTTACGGAAACTTTCTTTGGTAGAGTAGGTCGGGAAAGTCACATGTCTCTTCCCTCGGGTCTGGGTCCTCTCAGTCACTGGACGAATGCCGGGTCTCTGAGTCTTGTCCTCGGTTTAGGAGACTGAAGACAAGTAGGACGTTTGGGTTCCTGTCGTCTTGTCTCCGCAAGATCAAACATCCGTATAAGAAACCAAAAGGTACTGGGTCGTCTCCTTTCGGGTTTAGGGAAAGGTTAACGACTAGAGTACAAACCCTGGGACCAGTGACTGATACCATCTTTTTTGGAATTGTCAAAACCTCGATGTCTACGTTACTTAGGTCAAATTGAACCCAGAAGTTACGTCAACTTATAAATACCACTCAGTGGGAAACATCTTTTTTTTTTTCAGGAACACTTTCTGAATGTATTGTGTCGAGCTCAATGACAACCGCGACGTGTGCACGTGTGGAGGTCGGACACCTGATCTCTTACTTGATTACGGAATGTCTGCTGGGTCCTGTGGCAGACTTTCGAGAGACGGTAGGGTTCACGTAAGACACTGTCACCGCCAACCCCCGGAGAAAAAAAAAAATAATCAACGTATGAAATACAGTTTTGGTTCACGAAGGGCATCGGTAATGGTACTCCGAAACACGTTGAAGTCAGTGAATATATAATGAAAAAAATGTACAATTTTTTAATGAATAATTAAGTAAAATACACTCTTATTAACATAACGGACAACTGCATTTATTACCAAAATACTTTACATTTAAAAAGTTCGGTCAGTCACTCTGCTCTACGTAACAAAATGTGAAAACATTAAGAAAAATTACAACCGAATTATCTTCTGTCGACCCAAAAGTCCAGACGAAAAGTAAATGAGACTACGTTATATAACAAAACCAACTTCATGTACTTCTTCAAGGTCGAAGTATCTCTTACACCAACTTTTCTTCCTTGAACATATGGGAATTTTCAAAGGACCTTTCGGCGGTCTTTCAGAGACTGGTGTGAACCTCTTGATGAAAAATTTTAATTAAAAATAACCTTATATCAACGAAATGTGACGACACAATCAAAGGTGACATGCCGTTTCACTTAGTCGGGATGTATATGTATGTAGGCGAAGGAAAACCTGAAAGAAGTATTTCCAGTGGGGTCTCGTAATCTATTTCAAGTGACACGATATGTGATACAAGAGAAATCCACAGATAAAATATGTATCATAGTCATTCACATACACCCAGTTAGAGTTGGAGGGCTAAGGAGGGTGGGATGAAATCTCATTGAGAGGGACGACACTTAGGAGTAAGTAAAGGGAGATCCCTCCTCACAACTTAAAGGACTATCAAACCTCTTCTTTCACCCGTGAAAAGAATGCCATTTCAATCCTGAGAAGGACACACGACTATCACCACATATTTCATTGAGATAATTTTGTTGTCGTTGATCTTCTTTTACTAAGTTACGGTTAAGTTCTATTCACAGACGGACATCATCACCCGAAATCCCTCTCCTTATGACAAGGTACACCCCCTGAGACCCCGAAGTTTCGAAAGGTACCACAACAGAGAACCCGACTCACAATCTATACAACCACACATAAAATAATAGAAATGTACTATTCCTATGAAATATCTGTATCAAATTTCTCTCGAGACCAAAGATCGTCAACCCCTTTGTTACTTTGACAAAAAAGGGAGAAGTCAGAGAAGACGAAAAAACCGAACCTCGCGAACTTAGGAAGACCAGATTTTTTTGTGGACAAACCTATGTACTGAACACTGAGATAGGTAGTGTTAATGAAAAGTGAAGGATACCAACACAAGTGAGTCCCAGATTCCGAATACTAAGGGAGTGACAACATTCTTAGTCCTTATAGGCTTTGAGAGTTCGAGTTTACACCCCGGTCTCAACACTCGCGAGAACCACACCCTTACCAGACCACCGTCACCGGGGGTGCCGGAAGACACAGTACAACTAGAACCGGGTGTTCCCGACCTCACAACAAAACGAAAGACGATCTATTATCTGACCAAAACACCAGAGTTTTCGATTTCCGGACGAAGAACCTGTCCGCTTGTGAGACAGACTGAACCTGAACCTAGGTAAGGAGACAGACAATACAGAAGAGGAAACCCAAGTATAACAAATGAAGACAAAACTACTGACTAGCGAAGATCAACCCAAAATAAAACCTCGGACTATAGATGAGAGATACCCACGACCGTAGGAAAAGAAGAGAAAGGGGTAACACTCAATATTCTTGATCACAATTCTTAATCTCTCGCAAGTACGTGGGAAGGGGTCGTCGGGGACAGGGGAGTAGACACAATGTCTTCTACTTTGGTTTCGTCTCTCTTTACCATGAACGACAGTAAATTTCACCGAGGATCGAGTACATACCAACGGTCGGGACCTCCTAAAAACCACATTGTCGATTTCATCGAAAAAGAAACACCCACGAATGAACAAAATTCCAACCAATTCAGGTCGAAGTACTATATTACACTCTACTCTACCTTTCTTCTCACATCATAACATTCATTTCTTTCGTATAAACCACCCTGTCTTTAAATCTGGTATTCTTTTTCGAATTCTCCTGGTGTTGAAAATAACCTCCCCCTCTTTTACCATAATTTATTATACACGGAAACTTAAATAATTGTAAACTAAAATCTTACGAAACGGTAAACAACGTGAAAGTCTTTATAATAACAGATTTATATACTGTAGACTCATACCAAAGGAACCCAGACAATAATCATAATTGATTATGATATAATCATTATTGGAGTACCTAACAATCCGTTCGTTTTTCGTCTACAGAACACAACTATGGTGGTACCGACCACCAAACTTGTACACAAGGTTTAACACTCGGTGTCTGTTCACCCACATTTCCTTACACCCATGTTAATTTTACAGAAGTCTTACCCCTCAGTTTCATTTAGAATTCACCTTAACGGTTGTTTACGGATCGAGTCCCATCCGAAATCTTAGTACAATCAAAGGGACTCCCATTTTAATAGTGATCAAAATTTTCAAAATAAAAAATTATATTCGAGTCTACTGCACCTATTTACGTAAGGTAGTTATTTAGTCCTCTATTAGTACCCTTTTATAATGTTATACATCTGAGGTCATGAGAACGGACCTTTCAGGGTACCTACCTCCTCGGACCACCCGACGTCAGGTACCCCAACGCTTCTCAGCCCGTGCTGACTCGCTGAAGGGAAAGTGAAAAGTGAAAGTACGTAACCTCTTCGTTTACCGTTGGGTGAGGTCACAAGAACGGACCTCTTAGGGTCCCTACCCCCTCGGACCACCCGACGACAGATACCCCAGCGTGTCTCAGCCTGTGCTGACTTCGCTGAATCGTCGAGAACAGATTAGACTTTCGGGACCCGTTACTCGGAAGGGGAGACCTGTCCTACTCCCTTACTTAGACCTTTACAAGAGAGTAGGGGTTTCCCCGTAGAGAAAAATCCTATCACTCCAACCACAGAGGGGTCAAGGAACGTGTACCATCGTCCCCAGGTCTTTTACGAGCGACACGGGAAAAGCACTTTCGTAACACCGTCCGGTCGGTACGCACACACGCGAGGAGTCGTGAGAACCTCTCCGATTCCTCCTTCACTACCCTCAAATAGGCCGTACGCTCGGTACACCAAAATTAGGTAGTCCTGACGACTGACGTAAGACAGAAAGAAGAGGCGGAGACTACGTAGAAGAAACGTAGAAGACACATTCGAAGTCAACGAAAAAGAGACGTCGACCAAAAACATCGTAGAGGTCTCCTTTGTTTCTTCCCTCCGACCTATTAGAAACGACGAAAAGTACACTCGTTCTCTCGCTACCGACATCCGACGTATTGAAATTGGATATTAGAAGGGTGACTTACACAAGGAAGACACACTCTTTATGTTCTTGTACGAGATGTCGGGCCCTACCTTTCCGTAAAGAAGAGGCTAACAAAGAGGGGAACGACGGACGAAAGGGAGGAGGGGAGAGGCGGGGGTGGGGTGGAGGGGTGGTGAAAGAGGAGACGAGGTGACCCATCCAAGTCCGTGTTCACAACACCATCCGGACGGAAGGACCGAGAATGACTAGAGTTCTCTACCATCATACTACACGAGTACACTTCGACACTGACAAGGGGTCACCGGTCGTGTGTACATGGTAAGACACCAAATATTTTCCAACTGGTCTTCAACGAAAAGAACCGAGAGTCCGGAACGATTACGTCACCGCTCCCGAAACCTTCGTCGGACGGACCGAAATTTGGTAGTGAATAAACGACACACAGGGACTCGTCGATGTAGAGACTCGTAGTCAACGGAGTTGATATTCTACCCTTATTATAGTCTCTACTACTCTCTATTCATTCTAGTTACATTTCACGAGTCCTACCACGGACCGTGTGTGTATATATAAATAGACACACATATACACAAATATACAACACCAAACAAATCAACGAGTCAACACAGACTGAGAAAACGCTGGGGTGCCTGACATCGAGTGGTCCGAGGAGACAGGTACCCTAAGAGGTTATGACCTCACCCATCGGTAAAGGAGGAGGTCCCCTAGAAGGACTGGATACCTAGTTTGGGTGTAGAGGACGTAACCGTCCTACCAAGAAATGACGACTCGATGGTACCTTCGGGTGTATATAAAGATATTTATTTATATCAAGGACTCTGGTTCACGGGATATGACAAATCGAAGTACGTGTTACTCAACGAAGGATCACGATTTTCACTTTCAGTGAGTCAGTACAGGCTGGGCAACGTTGGGTACCTGATATGTCAAGTACCTTAAGAGGTCCGGTACTATGACCTCACCCATCGGAAAGGGAAGAGGTCTCGTAGAAGGGTTGGGTACCTAGTTTGGGTACAGAGGGCGTAACGTCCGCCTAAGAAATGGTCGACTCGGTGTTCCTTTATGACCTCACCCATCGGAAAGGGAAGAGGTCTCGTAGAAGGGTTGGGTCCCTAGTTTGGGTACAGAGGGCGTAACGTCCGCCTAAGAAATGGTCGACTCGGTGTTCCTTTATGACCTCACCCATCGGATAAGGAAGAGGTCACCTTAGGGGAACTGGGTCCTTAGCTTGGTCTCAGAGGACGTAACGTCCGTCTAAGAAATGGTTGACTCAAAAGTCCCTTCGGAAGTTTCACGACCCTCCCCTAGTTTGACTGCGTACACCGGTCTCACAATTCCAGATAGAAACGATTAAGGGTTCCCGACAGAAGTTGGAGTGAGGGAGGTAGTGTGTAGGGGGTAGAACTTTACTACGAGGAAGAACGTTCCGTCAACAAAACGAACCCTTTCTGTCCCATTCTGACAATTGGGACACTCTAGACTAAGAGACGTAAACAAGTAGGATTTTGTGTCTGGTCCGATTCCCACTGTAATACCATTCACTTCAAGTTTCATTCTGTGTATTCTACCCCAAGGACAGGAGTCCTTTAAACGTAAGAAGGTCCCCGGACCGGGTCACCTTTTGATTCATTACACGATCCATGTCCCACTGGGTCTATGTCACTGACGAACATCTTATCTCTCGTTACCACAGATTAAGTCCCTTGTCCCTTCCGAATTACTTCATCCACCGTAAAACGGACCCCGAAATTCCTACTCATCCTAAACTGTCCACCTTGACTCCTACTCTGTACGAGACACATCTCAACCCACATGAAACTTTTCTCAGTCGACAGGTCAAATTTCAGAACCATCCACCACCACCTGAACCTTAGACCTTTTTGACCAGACTTACGACGGAGACGAAAAGTCGACTCGACACCAAAGGAGTAGATATTTTACCTCGGTTTTCATAGATGAAGTGTCTCAATACTCCTAATTTATTTACCCTTCTAAAAATTTCCAGATCCATACCACATACCGTGTCTTGACGAATCCTTTAATAATGAATTCACTACCAACGTCACCTTTTCTCTTTACTTTTCAATCAATATCCTGTCCGAGGAGATAGGTACCTTAAGAGGTCCGTTCTCATGACCTCACCCAACGGTTAAGGAAGAGGTCCGTCAGAAGGGTTGGGTCCCTAACTTGGACCCAGAGGACTTAACGTTCGTCTAAGAAATCACAAGTTTGGTGGTCCGACATCACCTTTCTTCTACTATGACTTTTCGAACTTCCCGTCAGGTTCATTCCGTCGGAACCACATAGAGTAAGTAAAGACGATTTGACATGAATCGCAACACCAGAAACACATGCACAAACCACTAACTAAAAACCAACCAACTAGTTTCCTTTACAATCTTGAAAGAACATCAAGAGACCGATTTTCTCACCATCTCGGACAAATGCGAAAAGGATGAGACTTAAAAATTGGAAGTGATAAGACCCGAAGGGACCACCGAATCACCGTCCAGTTCTTAGGTGGACGGTTACGTCCACTGGGTCCAAGTTTGGGACCCAGTCCTTCTAGGGGACCTCTTCCCTTACCGTTGGGTGAGGTCATAAGAACGGACCTCTTAAGGTACCTGCCCCCTCGGACCACCCGATGTCAGATACTCCAGGGATTTCTCAGTCTGTGTTGAACCGTTGATTGGTCGTTACTAAGTCCATAAGGTCCGTCGAAACTTAAGTATGAAAATTTTCTATAGTTAGTGCAAAAGGTACAACTAGGGTCTTATCCTTGACTTTCTCCTCCACGTCAGAAGAACTCCTAATTTGGAAGCAAGTACGGTGAGAGGTCTATCTCGACCCAAATGTTACAAATAAAGAACTCATAAACCCGTACGCTCGTCGGTCTACTGAACCCCGACAGTGTGACCGAAAACTTAATAATTATAGACCAGATTTCTCGTCCATCCTTCAACTTGACTCTTCCTTAGGACCCCATCTCGAGAGTCCGGAATAAAGGAATGTAAGCACCAACGTCGACGGCGTGATGTGTTTTGGGTGAGGACCATTATTGGTTGGATTCATACATGTCAACCACGTTAACACCGGTCTCCCCAAATTGAGACACATCGGTACTAATGTCATTCTATATACCAGACTGGGAGAGATACACCCTCCCTAAACTCCGAACCTAGAAAGAGTTGAGGTCTCCCGGTTTCAACGAGAAGAACAAAAACGGTCACATTAATAGTGAATAAAAGGGACGGACGGAAAGTAAAAGTGATACACTTATTATTAATAAGATTACTTGGTGATTCCGAGACCTTCTCCAATTACCCTCGCTGAACCTAGTCACGGTTTCTGAAAACGATTAAGACAAGAAAGTGGGCCCCAGAGTAACTTGAAAGAGTCAAAGAAGAAGGATGTCTTGAATACTTAATGTCGTTCCTAGAGAACGGTTCGATGTCAGAAAGTTCAAAGCTAAAGTCGAATTACGAAGGGACATTAGTACGATAGTTTCTGACAGTCTTTGTACAAGGGTAAGTGTCTAGGGTGTTGAGAAGTAGACAATTGGACCCTCGTAACTTGACCCTGACCTGGGGTAGAATCACTACTTAGACCCAACGACTGGGTTGGGGAAACCCGAAACACCCTTATTGTAGCTCTTTTGTATTGGAAGCGACAACGTACATAAAATAGTAGATCAAAACTTTCGACTACCCTAAAACATTGTCTAACAACCTACATCGTCTCCAAAGGGTCATAGACTGAACCCAAGAACAACTAAGAAGTCTTTATTGCACTACTACTACTATTACTTTTACCGAGAAATTCTACGTAACCTCCCCACCTCCCCTGACACCCTTGTAAGAAGACACTGTCGGACACTTTTCTTCCAAACAAAACGTAATCGACTAGTTCTGTTCTTTCGGTCGGAGATTTCGGTAGGTTGTTCTCCTTTGAAAACTCTCATCTCCTATTAACATTATATCGGAGAACCCAGACGAAAGGATTCGTTATCCACACCCCCTTTTTTTTTTTTGGACGTGGTTGAAAGAGAATCTCGATTCGTCTGAGAAGATACTATATACAGAAGATCTTCCGTCTTTTAACAGACAAGACGACCACCCTCATAAATAAATAAAATCCCTAATTAACCAAGATAAAAAACTCTTCCTCTTGTCTCATCCTTCTTTATTCTTTCGAAATCAAACTAATCTTACCGTCTTTAACATCGGTATCAACTTCCTCGGTCAGACAATCCAAAAGACGTTCTATGTGGAAAAAAAAAAAAAAAAAATTTACAAGACTTCCTGCAAACGTAGTTTATCGAATGGCGACCTACTAGCGGGTCCGACCATTAGACCCAATTTTGGAACCGATCGTCCGTCATGACATAGGTCCTAGGGAACCCGGCGACGAGACCACCCTTCTAGATAAGTTTCACGTGACCCCCATCCTTTGTCTTTTTAGAAAGAACGAGAGCACTACACTAGTAGACCACAAGCAAGGAGGAGGGAGTCGTGACCCTGTGGGTCACTGTCCCGGACCTGTACACGAATGAATACACAACGAATCTACACACAAACATTACGAAGTGAAATTCCCAATAAAGGTTATCTAATCTTACACTCGATCTAAATAAATTTCAGAATATAGGAGATGTGACTGAATAAGAAACGATAAAGGTTAAGTAACTAAAGGTACGGGTACCCTGGAGAAAGATAAGGACGACGGAGGGGACTGACTGAGGTAAAGAAAGAAAAGAAGGTAGAGGTAAGGAAGAGACATCGAGTCGAGTCAAGTCAAGTCAACGAGTCAGTACAGACTGAGAAACGCTGGGGTACCTGACGTGGTGCGGTCCGAAGGGACAGGTAGTGGTTGAGGGTCTCGAACGAGTCTGAGGGTCGTAGTCCCAGAAAAGGTCACTCAGTCAAGAAACGTAGTCCACCGGGTCTCATAACCTCAAAGTCGAAGTCGTAGTCAGGAAGGTCACTTATAAGTCCTAGCTAAAGGAAATCCTACTTGACCAACCTAGAGGAACGTCGGGTCCCCTGAGAGTTCTCAGAAGAGGTTGTGGTGTCAAGTTTTCGTAATTAAGAAGCCGTGAGTCGAAAGAAATACCAGGTAGAGAGTGTAGGTATGTACTGATGACCTTTTTGGTATCGAAACTGGTAGAGACGTTGAGTGGTTTAGATAAAGTCGAATAGTACTCGATCTACTCCAGACTGGGGAGATTCTATTCGGAATGAAAGAACGACACCAGGTACAACGAGAGGTAACAGAATGGGACTATTGGAAACATGACATAAAGTAGTAGTTTGTTCAGTGTCAGCAGAAGACAAAACAGATTTACTGAAAAGAGGACTTATTGCGAATTCAAGGAACTTTTTGAAAACGTAAAGGATCTTAAGAACACTACAACGTCGGGGGGATTTACAAACGTCTCAAACGAAAATAACAACCCCTTCTGAAGGAGGTTTCCGTTTCACTGAGAGGACGATCAAGGAACAATCGACGGAATAGTGAAAACGACATTTGCTCCCACCTTTACGGAACCATTGGACTATCTCTAGATCAAATGATACTGAAAAAAAAAAAAAATGATTAAAGACAAAAAGGAGGGACCTCTGAAGCAACACAAAACTCAACCCCTTCACGATTACAATTAATAAAATAAGATAGAATTTTACTGTGTCCTCTTGTATCCTTGTAAAATCACGTGTCTCCCAACCGTCTTAGAATTCCACCGAGGTACTAGGCTCGGGAGCCAAAGGTACGGGACATACGGGGGTCTTGAACCCCCATACTCCCCCATCAGTGAGGAAACTACTCGAATACAATACCGTGCCAACCGAGATTCTATACCAAAAGGACCCCCCTAGACTGAGTTAGTCAGGGAATTTTCCCTGACCTAAGAAAGACTTTTTCCTCTAAACTTTAAACTCTCCCTGTACTCCCCAAAAACAACGACGGAACCTTCTATCCACCGGTATACCGATCACTGACACCCACTGCAAAATCTCGACTCATGTTGGGGTCGACCGCAAGTCGTTCCTCTCCGTCGGGAGTGAGGATGTCGACCTTCCTCAACTTAAGAGGGTTGGACTTCCTCTAACCTTCACCTTAAGATATGGAGGGGTCGGGGCAGGGCGGTGGGGGGTGGGGGGCCGGTTCGAAGAGTCGGACCGGTCACGTAACTAAAGTCACTACGGGGACCGTCCCTTAGGTCGGTACGGTGTGGGTCTGAAGACTAAATGTCTTGGTTCTCGACTACTTATCCACGACAAAGGTCGGTGGTCCAAACACCAGTAAACAACGTCCCGTTATTCTCTGATTCTATGTAGGGTCCACATACGTCTGTCGGAGAGAACGTAGGACTAGTGTAAAGTCGGTCCCGACTCTAATTCTACGATGTAAATAGAATCCTTCCGAACTACCGAAAACCGGTCCTAAAAAATCATTATAAAAATCTCACTATAGTCTACAATTAAACATACAAATAAAGGATTCTTGTAGAAATGACCGAGAACCCAGTAAAAACCTTGTCAGATAGTTAAAAGTCCCGGATCTTTACTTAGGAAAGGGAGTTCTTACAAGGTCTAAAGGGGTCACCGAGTTGTCATTTCTCAGACGTACGTCACCTCCTCTACACCCAAACTAGGGACCCAGTCCTTCTAGGGGACCTCCTCCCGTACCGTTGGGTGAGGTCATAAGAAGGGACCTCTTAGGGTACCTGTCTTCTCGGATCATCCGATGTCCCAAGTATCCCAAAGTTTCTCAGTCTGTGTTGACTTCACTGAATCGTCCGTACGTCTTTACAAGGTCTAGTCGGACCGACTCACTGACTTCCACGAAACCCTCTAGGAACCACGAAAATACTGACGACATCTTGGCCGAACCCACCGTCAAAGAAGAAAGAGTCTTAGACGGTAATGTACCAGGAATGTCAGTGACTTTCGGGGAAGGTAAATAGTCTTTCCCTGTCTTTATTTACTATAGAAAGTTTTTCCTTCACCGATTATATATAGGCCACTATCTTTACCACCGTTTCCCTTCCTTCACAGGGTAGGTACAAAGTAAAAAACGACTACTTATACAAGTCACTTATCTTCATACACTTGGCACGGTGTGACAAAGAGTCTGTCCTTCTTATCTCCTTAGCCACATACTTATGCTCCTCCTCTTGACATGTATGTCTCAACTCTTGCTTTGACGGTTCACTCGACCCGGGAACTAATAGAATCTGGAGGGCACGTAGTGACAAAACTCTTTCGAACAGACCTTTAGATCGTAAAACATCTCCGTCCCGCACACACACATAAGTCAGCGAAGACAACATAGACTGAGAAACGTTGGGATATCTGACATCGGATGGCCCGAGGAGACAGGTACCCTAAGAGGTCCGTTCTTATGACCTCACCCAACGACACGGGAGGAGGTCCCCTAGAAGGACTGGGTCCCTAGCTTGGGGACAGAGAATGTAGAGGACGTAACCCTCCACCCAAGAAATCGGGATCGCGGTGGACCCTTCACTTTTTCCGTCCCGGTTTCCGGGGGTTTTCATGGTGTGTCGATACATTTAAACGTACCAAAAGAGGGGAAGCTCCATCCACTGCACAACCCTCTCCCACGACCCGAGAAACCCTAGGGGGACCTTTCGACTCCCAAACCTCTACCAATCACTGAGAGGAAGTCCCAAAAAAGAACTTGAAAGGAACCACAACCGACTCGCTTCTCGAAGAGAAATAGAACCCCACTCTCACCTCTCTCACCACACCCCCTCGTCGACATCGTACACAAAGATTAGTCTAGCACGGAAAGACTCATAAGACCGGAAGAACAGTGTAACGAGAGGGGTGGAGGGGGGCACGGGGGAGGGTGGGGTCGTGACGACTTAAACACTCTCAGGGACCTTACGTGTACACCCGGGGAAGTAAGGGTTTGTCCTCTGAAAGACGACTAGTCGTGAAACATTGGAATCCGAGAATGTCCGTAATCAGTGAAACTGAGTTTATCTTTCTGCCAAGAAACCTTTGAAGTCTTTTGGAGAAAACGACAACAGTAATTAAGAACCGTAGGTCAATCCAAATCGGAAAGTCTTAAATGTGCCCGAAGATCTTTTCTTTGTAACATTCTTTTTCATGACGGGGAAAAACGTTAAACCCCTACAGTGTGAACCATCACGGACCGACGTTCCGACAAAATGATTATTCGGTCATGGGTTGGGGGGAGGACGACGGGAAGGGGGGTGGAGGGGTCCTGGGTCCCGACACCCGTCGGCGACCCCCAAAACAACTGAAGTCTATGGGTAAAGACCCCCGACGAAAGTTCGTCCTATAAAGGGTCAACAATTCCACTCTCTAGACTATAGATTACCCTGTTTTCACTCTAGCAAGTAGTGTCTCTTTCGTCGTTCTACAACCTCCTTCACACCCGTTCCTGACAAAAGAAGCTCTGCTCCTACATCTTTTCTGTCTCTCCTGGTCCTCCGGACCCACCTCCTTCCGTTCCCGACGCACAGGAGTCCGGACACGACAGGCCGAAATGAGTCGTCGTCACACGTAAGATTGGGAGTACCTCCCGCCACCCCACCCGGTCCGCGGTCTCGGCACCCACAAGGGACGGGGAGACGGGGAGGTGGGCCGGGGCACGCAGCGCGACCTGGACGGAGGAATAGATTCTTTCTCCTCCAACCTTTTATGTCAAAGGTGCTCTGTAGTGTGACCTATGTTTAGACCCACTCCAAATTGCCCCCATTACAATCCTTTTTTCCCGGTAGGCTCAGTACCTAAAGGTCCGAGCCTTTATCTTTAGTCACTCATCTTACCTACGTGAGAACAGTCATTTCTTACGACCCACCCGCTCCAAGTCGGTTTTTTCCCGCTACCCACCAATAATGTAGATCCGCCTCTCCTCTTTTAGATTGGACTCTGACTGTCGAAGGGCTTCAGAAGTGGCAGATTAAGCCTCCTGTCACCTCCCAAATTCTGCTAATTTTCATCTGAAAAAAAAAAAAGACGTCCCCTAACCTCCGGATATGTAAATACATCCAAAAATTGTCATACGTGTGATCAACTACAATAAGATCTCTGGAGATTAATGGAACCTCATCTACTCCAACGGTTCTTTTATTCTCCTTCCTGTTTACACTTAACTCTTAATCCCCATCCCACGTGAAGTGAAAACTACAACCGAAATTCCATGGACCTGATACCTACGGGTCCTTCCTCCGTCCCGACGTTCAACGCCGATCCCTCAACAATCGGACACTAACCAGTGATTGTAGCACCCGTCCCTACTCCAGTAGGTTCTTTTCACACAGTTTTCTCGACTCCTATCTCTTAATACAATTAATTAAGAACGTTGTCGAACCACTCGATCAAATAAAAGCTGAACTGTTTTAACCGTATCGGTGACACCTCTTGTCACACCTCCAAGGAATTCTTCGATTTTTATCTGGATGGTATACTAGGACGTTAGGGTGAGGACCCGTACATAGACCTATTTTGGTATCAAGTTTTTCTACGTACGAGGTCTCACAAGGACCGTCGTGATAAATGTTATCGGTCATGTACCTTCGTTGGATTCACAGGCAGTTGTCTCCTATTTGTTCTACACGGTATATATACGTTACCTTATAATAAGTCGGTATTTTTCCTTCCTTTATTACGGTAAACGTTGTTGTACCCACCTGGGTCACTCACAGTATGACTCACTTCATCCACTTCTATGTACTGTCTCTTTCTGTATTACAGTGCACACACCTTAGATTCTTTCACTATGTTTCCTCGAATAAATGTTTTGTCTTTATCTGAGTCCTGTATCTTTTGTTTGAATTCCAATGGTTTCCCCGTCCTCCCTATTTAATCTTCAAACCCTAAATATCTATGTGTGATGACGTATATTTTATCTGGCTGTTGTTCCTGCATAACATATCGTGTCCCACCACCAAACCTAAGATTCGACACAGGTTGAGAAAACACGAAGGTACCTGACAACGGGCGGTCCGAGGAGATACGTACCCTAAAGGGACCGTTCTTTATGACATCTCTCAACTTCGGTAAAGGAGGTAATGTGAGTTACAGAATATCATTAGATAGTACCTTTTCTTAGGCTCTTTCTTATACAGACAGACACACACACACACATATTAACCTTACTGACACGACATATGAGTGTGTTGTAACACTCAATCGATATAAAGTCAAAAAATTTTTCAACCGTTTTGACTTCGACTCTTCAATTTACTGAATGGGGTCCAGTGGGTCTATTTGTTACCGTCTCAACGGGGTTCAAAGGACTGAAGTACACAGTTCATGGAAGATGACAGAATAAGACTAAAAAAACGAATGAGGAGTAACGAAAGATACACTGAACCAAGACAATGATCTTTTTTATTTATGAGTATAAAATAGAAGTCAAGTCAAATCAACGAGTCAGCACAGGCTGAGAAACGATGGGGTACTTAGTGTCGTACGGGTCGGGTAGATAATCGACGTTATTTTAACATCAGAATCGGGGAAACTTTTCTAAAAATAATAACAATGAGTGTAAAGGACTAAAAATTTTAACATAATTATAAATAAAAGACGATATTTTTACACTCGTAAAATTTTTTATTATTAAGATTATAATGTCTTTGTATCGTCATTTTAAAGGGATATTAGGACGTTAGGGGTCTCTTTTGGGAAGGTGACACAATCAAAACAATCCTAAACTTTTTTGTTTTAAACAGGAAGACGATCCTCAGAAAACCTCTGTCAACGAATCTCTACCATGAACTATAACCCCGTCAATGAGTTATAATTAGTTCTGGAAAAGACCAAGGAACCACAACTAAGTTCCGACCGAGGACCCAACCATCGCCTCCACTGCGGGGACCGAGACACTGAACCCCTGACCGGGGACCCACGGAGAAAAGAGTCAGGGATGAAGAACGACTTACGTGAGTTCAAGAAAGGAGGATACCAAAAGGAGACCTGTCAGAGGAGAAGGACCGACAGAGAAGACGACGATCACACTCTGTCAAAGGAACCCCCGAAAGAACCGAGACTAAAACCCTAAAATATCATATCTACTGTTCGTCTCATCGTCTATAACAGGTTCAGTAGGAATTTCTTGCACTAGGGGTAACCATTACTCTACGAAGTCTCCAAAATATAATAAAGTATAATACCTTCACTGGGATCGGTACGGATCGGAAGTTTTGTCGGGTTCCGTCCGAAGGATCAACACCAAACCCAACTATGAAACGTAAGGTCACAAAAGGAAAAAACGTACTCTTGGTTCCCGCAAAGGGTAGAAGGGTGATTGAAAGGAAAGAAATGTTCTCTTATACTTTGGTCAACTTACGAGAGATCTTACATAAATCTATTTACATACATAAATGTTTTTATTTGTCAGTCCGTGAACCCATCTTGGATGAAGAACCCGTCAAACACTCCGGTCCTAAAGAGGTTTTTGACCCTTCACCGACCACGAGTCAGTTTCCAAAACACACTCCTTTCTGTCCAAGAAGAGAAACAGAGGTCGACCCACCGTAGACAGGATGACTTTGTCTCGGGCCTTTCTTTTTTTTTTTTTCTAATTACTTCCCTATACATGGAGAGGAGACTGACTCGTAGAAGAAATACCCTTGTCTGTCTCATTTCCCTCATACGGGGTACCAAGGTAGGGTCGAGATAAATTTTAACCTGTAAGTAAAAGAATTCTGAGCTCAGAAGTAACAAAGATGGAGGAGGGAAGTCCGTCACGACCCGTTTTACTGAGAAACATAAGTAGCCTGATATATTCTGAACGTTCAGTCGACATGAATCTCAACAGATGATTTAATTATAACTTTTCATGACGTCTGATTTATGTACAAAAAGATAGGATCTTCGACCACCTAAGTGACCTACCTATTGATCAATTAGTGTACTGAAGCTTCCAACGTAACGTAGGACATCAAAGTTATCGAATACTAATATGTAAACACTGACAAAAACTAAAAATTATCGGCTCGACGTTTCGAGCCCTAGAATAAAGGGGGTTGGTCCCCAGCTTGGACACGGGGGTCGTAACCTTCACGTGCTAGAATTGGTGACCTGGTGGTCCCTTCAGGGACACTGATAAACTAATTGTAACGACGGACGGGGTACACAAGGTACTCAATGGTTACGAAACAAAAGAATGGTAGTAGTGGAAGCGTAAATGACGTCATAGATCGTGTACGATCATAAGTTATTTATAAACAACTTACTTACTTTCGTACTTTTTTTCTAACCGAAAAGTACTTCTGTCTACTAATTGACTGTTTCTTCTTAAAAGACACAAAACAGAATTCCGATATTTAGATGAAAACCTTTTTAAAGACCCTCTGACGTCTATGTCGACTTCTTTTTCCATTAAAAATTCGTCCTGTCAATATCCCTCACCCAGGTATCAATTCGTTCGCTTTTACTTTTTATATACACCTGTTGTGCCCCTATGTGTGTGTCTAAAGACAATACAAACCTCAATTGGTCCCATTGACTGTCTTTGAGGGAAAATTCCCAGTACATTTTGAACTCGGTAGAATCCAGACTGTTCCCTTCCATTTGATGTTCTTCAAAAACGGAACACGACCGGAAAGGAGTTCGTTTTACTCTCAATCTAAATACATAGAGAGACTAAAGGTTTGAGTTCTTTAGAATCTTAATCGTTTGGTTTCTGTAACAATCTTCAGTAAACTAATTTAGAGTAAAATGTCTACTCCTTTGTATTTGGACCTCTAACTGAACCTAGTTATATTAAGTAAGAGGTATTTTACTCCGAAACTCTTCTTATATTAAAGGTCGACAGATTATGCATTATTTTAAAATAGAGAATTTTTTTTATTTCTCCGTCTTAGAAAGATTTGAAGTTAACATCATAGACAGAAATTTCCGTTTGTTTGGTTGGGGGGGGGGGNTTGGGGGGGGGGGGGGGGGTTACTTTAGATTAACAAAAGTTATGTGTACTTTTGTCTATGTTGCATAGTGGAACCATTTGTACGAGGGGGTGAGGGTGACCGACTAATTCTAGTCGTCTACATGTGATGGATGATTGGTGTAGATTACTTCCGAAACCAAAATTTTCCTTGGGTCATTGAAACCCAATGGGGAAGTCAAACTTATACCACTTATCTTAGGTAGACCCGTGTCTGTCAAGCAATTAAAGTTCTCCGACACCCGACCCGATTTTATCTTCTCACTTCGACTCCTTAGGAATTACCAAAGGTCGGGACCTCCTACAACTACGGACGTTTGTCCTTACCTTAAGACACCGAAAAGGACGTCGAAACATTTGCTCGTAGGATAAATCCCACCCAAAAGAAGTACGATCTCAGGGTAAGAAGGTACAAGACAAAAAGGAGAAACAAGTAGGAATCACTAAGAAGGAGGGACCCATCAGACTCCCGAAACGGGTAGACGTCAGAAGGTCGTACTTCACACTTCACAGAGACTGAGACGCCCGGGTCGTCGTTATCCTCTCGAGGAGAGAAGGAGGGTGGATTAAGTCCCTTTCCTCTGTGTCCAAAGGACTAATTTACGACCGAGAGGGTATACATGGTAAAGGAATCAAGGAGGTTCGGTGGAACGGTTCACCTGGTAAAAATGACTACCTCCTTGTCCCTGATTTTGTCCATCCCTAAGTCTGGGTACCGATAGACTGAGGTTCGAAACACGGTAGGATGAAAAACCGATTCGTTCTAAACCTTTACACCTTGTATAAAATTTCGTCGTAAGTCTTACATCCACAACCACGTGTAAGAATACATTAAACAAAATATTAATAAAGGTATTACTTCAGTCGATCTGTAGAAGACGTTTTGAACAACTGACATTAGAAGTCTCATGGGTGTAAGGAAACCCGTCTTCTATCACAAATAGACCGTCCGAAGACGTTCGACCTGAACATAAAAGGACCAGCCAAACCTCTTGAGGTCGGAAGGACTTTCTACAAGGGACTTAAAGGGATCGGTTTTCGAGGACAAAGGGCAATCAGTAGGGTATCATAAATAGAGAGAATAGGAATTATGATGAACACAGGATAGAGATGATGATGTGCCGTTCGGAGACTTCCCGTCCTTTTCGTAAATAGTTACTTATTGTTTTCATTACATAAAAACAAGAGAATCACGAAACTCGTCACAAAAAAAACTCACTTATTTATTTATTACCACAAGTACAGTGCTACGAGACCCTTCTCTTTTTACTCCAACAGTACAATTTCTGACCAATAAAATATGATATCTTAAATCAGTATTGAGTAAAGTCCTACCTAACCCGGATCTTTAGTAGGTTCATGTCGGGAGGGACCCATCGAATCGTTTACCTCCCGACTTAGTTAATTCCAGAATGACCGAACCACCGAGGTTCAACCGTGAACGTAGAGTCTTTACCAGGTTTGATTCGGAAAATAATAACCGAAGTACACGGCATCTACTTTTTTTTTTAGTTTCAGAGTCGTAACGGTCCTGGGCACTTTTATATGAATTCTCGAGGAAACGGTTAAGATTAAAAGTTGAAGGTGGAGAATACCAACGGTCTCTTAATAAAATCTCTTGTAAAAAAAAAGAAAGATCAAATTATATAACCGAAAGTCATCACCGATTTCAGTAACATAACAGATGGCTCCTTGATGGATCCTTGAATCTAGTAGTACACCAATTGTCACTGAGACCTTAGACTGGAGGACCCAGGTGTAAAGTCGAAAAGTGGAATAACCGACATACTGGAACCCTTTCAATGACTTGAAACACCCGGAGACAAAAGAGTAGACCGTCACCGCTCACCCATTGTCATCAATTGATGGAGTATCTTGACAATTTAAGAGATCAAGTAAGTACAAATCCCGAAAGGATCTTGGAACTAGTTATTTGCAATCGGCAGTATACCACCATCTTACGGTCTATCGAGCTCCGTGGAAATAGGTTAGTAGTAAAAAGGAAAATAACCATTTCCCTTACAAATGACTTTAAGTAGGACTCTAAAGTATCAATTCCGTTCCCACACACAATCAGTGAGTCAGTACAGACTGAGAAAAGCTAGGGTACCTGACATCGGGTGGTCCGAGGACATAGGTACCTTAAGAGGTCCGTTCTGATGACCTCACCCATCGGTAAGGGAAGGGGTTCCCTAGAAGGACTGGGTCCCTAACTTGCGTCCAGAGGACGTAACGTCCGTCTAAGAAATGGCTAACTCGGTGGTCCCTTCGGGTTATTTCTGTTCTGACCTCTATTTTAAAGATACCCTAGACCTTCCAAACCTACACAACCTCCGGTATTCTAGAAGGGTCTATCTCCTTCATATTATACTTATTTCAGACTACTCCTCTTTGGTTCCCCAGAGGGTCCTTGACATTCATTAAGGTGAATTGACGTCACCTTCCAGGAGGAGACCCTCCTTACCCTCTAAACTATAGTCGGATGTCTTCGAGGACTCTTCCGTCTCATTCTTCAAACCTAACTCCCGGAAACTCGTGGTTCTAGGGAAACCGTCGGTTCATCTAATTCCCTCTTAATCTCCCTCACCCTAGGTTCGTTCCTCTGGTCAACCTTCCGACAACTTAATCACTCTTATTTCTCCTCCTCCCGCGTCGTAATTATTGTGAAACTTTACTTACTCTGCCACCCTGAGTCCGTGTCTAATCACGACAATTCTCTTCATCCTTTGGGACCTTATCCCCACCCAAACGCTAGTTCCTTCTACTAAAGTTCAAACCACTTGTTGCTAAATTCCATGTTCATCCTGTTGGACCCTCTTGACGGAGACCCCATCTTTAAGTCTTGACCTCACGTCTGCCTCGAGTCATGATCTGTCTTTTAAGCTCAGCAACGATTATATACTATCGTCATTTCTGTAATCTTATAGACTCTAAGGGACGCTAGTATAGATCTGAGCTCGGGGTGTGTGTAAGAAACCCAGCTCCGTCGATTCCGTATCTCGATGTCCGAACCATGATACTCTACGGCTCACGTCCTTAAGTAAAGTCGACGACACACACTCAATTTATCTGAGGGGAGTGTATAGGACGTCACTAAAATCACAAATTCTGACAAGCACTTGGTTTCCTCCTCGGAGGGTAAAGGGTAACGGGGTAGTGGGGGACGACCCGTTGTCGGGAGTTCTAACGAAATTACGACCCGTCAGGAAATTACCTGAAAACTTCATCGTAATATTTTAAATGTATAAAATATACTGTTTCTTCTGTCTCTGTAACTTCTGTATTTAAGTTTCATTTTTTTTTAAAATTCTGGTTTGACAAAATATTGGAAAGTAAAACATACACCAAAAGTCACCCATATTTTTATGAGCCACCCACACACCCACCAAAGAGCACAAAACCTTTACCACTCTTATACTCTACGACTCGTGACCCAAGACCCTACTCTCGATATTAATGATTGAGGCTAAGAAAGGGGCCTAACCGGACCCACTTATAGACTTAGATTTTTGGGTTGTTGACAGGTCTTAGGTCTCGTTATTTGGTGAGAAGGGAGGGGGCGGGGTCTTTAATTTTCTTAATAACACCGTTTTTTCCTCTCCCCCACATCCTACTATCAAGAAGGAACGGACCGGAGGAAAGGACGACGAACAACGGACGAGTTCCGGCACCACGCAGTCCTTTCTCCGACCACACTACCACAGAGGAGCGCCCGAAGTGTCGTCGGTGACGTGTCGACACTACCTTTCTCAAGATTTATATTGGGTCTGAGCAAAGTCTAGAAGAGGAAGTCAGAACCGCCTACACCATTTGTGGGATTTTTATGGACGACGGACTTGGAAACTCCATAGACCTCTCCTTTCCCATCCACCATCGGAACCCCGAACGACCACCACGACCCTCCGGACCGGTCGATGGTATCGACGACGGGGGCCCCCGACGAGGGGTTCGACAACCCACGCGACAGCCGGTCCGGTAGGACGAGTTCCTATTCTCGGGCGAGGACTCAGAGTATAAGTGACGACCGTCCAAAGTTCCTCCGATAAGTATCGGAGCCGTAGACAAGAGACATGGTCACTGGAGTTTGGACGTCGACGGTGGTACCATAAGTCCCCCTCACCACCACCAAAGGTTGGAATGAAGTGTCTTAGTCTTAAAATCACGAACGTTCCGGGAATCTACAGTAAAACAGGTATTTTGCAACGTGATTTTAGGGTTGTAAATCCCTCAGTGTAAAGAGGAAGAGAAATCACTTTACTAAACCTTTACCTCAAAGTCGGAAACTCATAAGTTTCTGTAGTGAGAGCAATGACACCTTATGTGTATCCTCCTATTACTTCTTGGCAGAAAATTTTTGATAACTGGTTGCCTAAGACACGTTCCAAAAGGGAAGAAATAAATTTTCTTCCCTTGTGACTCCGAGCAAAAGAATGGGGTTTAAGTCATAGAACTCATATTTCGAGTAACCGTTGTATAGGTCTTTGGTCCTTCTGAAAGTTATTGATCAAAGACCTTAGGGTATGGCATTGACACCAAGAATTAACTTCCTGGTATCCATCGGAGACAAAGGGACCCTTCCTTCCCAAAATGTCTACCAGAGGTTGTGGGTGTCTTACGTGAGTCGCAACACCTCCTTCAAGTCAAGTCCAGTCAGCGAGTCAGTACAGGCTGAGAAACGTTGGGGTACTTAGCGTCGTCCGGTAGGAGGGACAGGTAGTGGTTGAGGGCCTCAAATGGGTTTGAGTACAGGAAGCTCAACCACTACGGTAGGTCGGTAGAGTAGGAGACAGCAGGGGAAGAGGAGGACGGGAGTTAGGGAGGGGTCATGGTCCCAGAAAAGGTTACTCAGTTGAGAAGCGTACTCCACCGGTTTCATAACCTCAAAGTCGGAGTCGTAGTCAGGAAGGTTACTTGTGGGTTCTGACCAGAGGAAATCCTATCTGACCAACCTAGAGGGACGTCAGGTTCCCTGAAAACTTGTGGTGTCAAGTTTTCGTAGTTAAGAAACCGCGAGTCGAAAGAAGTGTTAGGTTGAGAATGTAGGTATGTACTGGTGACCTTTTTGGTATCGAAACTGATCTGCCTGGAAACACCTGTTTCATTACAGAGACGAAACATTATATGATAGATCCAACCAGTATTGAAAGGAAGGTTCCTCATTCGCAGAAAATTAAAGTACCGACGTTAACGGTAGACGTCACTAAAACCTCGGGTCTTTTTATTTCAGACTACGACAAAGGTGACAAAGGGGTAGATAAAGGGTACTTCACTACCCTGGTCTACGGTACTAGAAGTAGAAGACTTACAACTCGAAATTCGGTTGAAAAAGTGAGAGGAGAAAGTGAAAGTAGTTCTCCGAAAAATCAAGGAGAAGTGAAAGACGGTATTCCCACCACAGTAGACGTATAGACTCCACTAACTATAAAGAGGACCGTCAGAACTAAGGTCGATCACAAAGAAGGTCGGGTCGTAAAGAGTACTACACGAGACGTATCTTCAATTTATTCGTCCCATTGTTATATGTCGGAACTGTATGAGGAAAAGGATAAACCTTGGTCAGACAACAAGGTACAGGTCAAGATTGACAACGAAGGACTGGACGTATATCCAAAGAGTTCTCCGTCCAGTCCACCAGACCATAAGGGTAGAAAAAGTCTTAAAAGGTGTCAAATAACACTAGGTGTGTCAGTTTCCGAAACCGTATCAGTTATTTCGTCTTTATCTACAAAAAAACCTTGAGAGAACGAAAAAGGTACTAGGTCGTCTACAACCGTTAAACTAGAGACCAAGGAGACGGAAAAGATTTTGGTCGAACTTGTAGACCTTCAAGTGTTAAGTGTATAACGACTTCGGACTGAACCTCTTAAAACTCGTAATGAAATGATCTCACACTCTACTCACGTTAACACGCCATCACACTCGTAAGAAACAGTAACGGAAAGAAACCCTAACCTTACTTTTGACTGGAAAAGGTCAGGACACCGGTGACGACTCAAAAGGTTTAAACGACTGTATAACTCACGTCGTAAAAGTGTCGTAGTAGAAAGTCCTAAATCTTCTCGAGTTGACCTTAAGGCAGTGGAGATGATCGAAACAAGTATCACTACGAAAGATTCCGGGTGAACTGAAGTGTAAGATCCTACAGACCGAGATCTACTCACTAGTGTGGTAGTACTAATAGACCCAGCACTTCTAGAAAAAACATATCAAGAAGACACATAAGAACGGTGGAGAAGAATTATAGAAGACGAAGACAATCCAGGTATGGTAAAGACAGGAAATAACACAAGTAGAAACGTCCTTTACAAGGGAACCATAGAGATTAAAAGAACTTCTCTAGAGATCAGAAAGGGTAAGACAACAAAAGGAGATAAAGAAACGTAGCTAGCGACTCCTTCCGAAAGAATAGAGAGGAATGATAAGAAACCTACCTTGAGACGTAAGTCTTGGAATATAGAAAGGAAAAGAGGAAACGAAAAGCGAAGAGAAGAAAAGTGTCGACAAACATTCCAAAGGAGTCTGTCGGTAAAACGAAAAAACGTAAAGAAAAGGTACCCCTACCAGAACTAGGGACAGAGAAATGTTACAGTACTTGGAGAAGGCAGGTATCAAGTAGTTCGTAAGATAGATAGTCTAGATCCGGGAATTTAGATAAAGAGTGAAGGTACATATTAGTATTCCCTAAACTAAATCCAGTATGGACTTACTAGATTACCAAAGGGGATGAAAGAAGTCAAATTCAGACTTAAACCGTTATTCCTCAAGTACTAGACTCGGTGTCAGTCGAGGACCAGAATAAAAGCGACTGACACATCTCGAAGAGGTAGAAACCGACGTTTCTTATATTAGTTAGACTAAAACCACAACTGGTAGACCACTACAGGTGCACATCTCAGAAGTGAACAACCTTCTTCCACAAACGATACTGGTCACACAAGAGAAACGTTTTGAGATAATCGGAAACGGGACTAAGTAAGGCATAAGGTTCCGGTTTAAACGGACAATGAGGTCTAAAAAGAACTGAAGGATGAAAATGTAAGGTCAGGGGATATTACTTTTCCTGTAGAAAGAACCCACAATCAAGAGTTTCCAGAACATCCAGAAGTATCTTGGTAAGTTGAATTCGAAGAATTTGCAATGACCAACCTCGTATCTGAACCTAATGACACTATAACTTACCAAACGGAACCTTTGCTTTCCTCTAGTAAGAGAGTAAAAACTCTAATGTAAAGTCTGAGAAAACAACTGGTACTACCGATGAGGTAAAGAAGACTCCCTAAGGACGGGCGTCATCATCTATCACTTCACCTCATCATCACCTCCTTCAATCGTGGTATATTATGTCGGATTCAGTAGGTCGAAAACTTTATGCTATTGATGGAATCGGGGTAAGAGGAAGTCATCTGAGAACTCGTCCGCACCCCTCACGTCTCGGACGCCCCCTCTCGTTCCTCCGGGGTGTTTCGGACAGGTCAAGTACGATCTCTTCCTTGGTTCGGGACACGACACGGTAAAAGTTATACAAGTTATACCACCAACGTCTTAAAGACGTATCCTTACCCTTACGTAGGAGGTGACGCTCAAAGACTTTCGAGGAAGGACACAGACCTTCTCTCAGGAAATAAAAAAGGGAGACCCAACTTTTCAAAAGAACTCGCGAACTCCGACAGGTTTCCCAACCCCAAAATCACAGTGAATCTCGTACAGCCATAGTCGGGGGAGACCTTTCGCATAAAGGGGACTTGACCGCGTGGACATTCGTAAGGACTCGACGGACCCGCCCTCTACCACACGAAACCCTCAGCCACACTAAAAACATATTTCTCATACCAAGATCTCAACTACCGAAGCCAACACATCTACGGTCCCTCCCCCACCCGTGTCTCCCCAGCGGAAAAAGGGGTACACGGTTCTTCTCTCCTGCCCTCTCCCTCCCCCCACAGCAGTGCCCGAGAGTTTGCAAAGGGAAGACTGTAAGGTCTTACTTCTCGAAGCTTTGAATAGGGAAAGACCGGTACAACCTAAACTGTCAGAGGGGCTGGTCGACCAGTTGTTCAGCTGAAGAGTTCCTAAGACAAAGTTGTAGGACACACAACCATTCACCGAGTAGCGAACGGCGACTCGTTGCTCAGACTGAGAATCCACAGTCTTCCACTGACAGTCTCCCCGTACAAAACCCTTTATTCCCTTACTGTAAAAGTGAGTAAATAATAGATATTTCGTTCTGTTATTATAGAGATGAGGTGTATACGGTGTGTCAAGAATCGAACCGGTTTTTCAAGCAGGACTTCTTTGAAAAACCGATTGAGTTTCTATCTCTGTATTTACGAAACAGTCAAAGCACCACAACGAGTTTAATAAAAATAAATACAGTGTATCAGTTCGTTACTAGTCAAATTATAACGACAACTTAGTGAATAAAAAAGTGTCCCCTCCCTGAATCTGGGATTGATCTGATACTCATGAGGCAGTACAGGTTAAAAAATGTGGGTGTACCTGACATCGGGTGGTCCGAGGAGACAGGTACCTGAAAAGGTCCGTTCTTATGACCTCACCCAACAGTAAAGGAAGAGGTCCCCTAGAAGGGCTTGGTCCCTGACTTGGGCGTAGAGAACACAGAGGACGTAACCGTCCGCCTAAGAAATGGTGACTCGGACGACCCTTCGGGTATGATCTGACATCCTTCACCTCCCTTCCTTACCTACATGTGTATGTGTCCTTCTAGTAAGTTTTCGTAAATTTTTAAACAAAGGTCCCAAAGACTTATCCCACGTCATCATTAGAGGTAAGTCTCTTCCGTTACCGTGGGGTGAGGTCATGAAAACGGACCTTTTAGGATATCTACCTCCTCGGACCACCCAACGTCAGGTGCCCCAGCGATTCTCAGCCTGTACTGACTCGCCGAAGTGAAAGTGAAAAGTGAAAGTACGTAACCTCTTCTTTTACCGTTGGGTGAGGTCACAAGAACGGACCTCTTAGAATCCCTGCCCCCTCGGACCACCCGACGGGAGATACGCCAACGTGTCTTAGCCTGTACTGACTTCACTGAATCGTCATTAGAGGTAACTTTAGAAAAATTTCTATACGAAGACGGATGACGTCCATTTTAGACGTTAATGAAATTGGTGAAACTATTTGACTCTTATGAACTTTTAAAACGAAAATCTCATTTTCCGTTAGAATTTAGGATAAAATATGTACTTTATTTTAAAGGTGGACTTAATAACTTAATTGGAAATCAGAAAGTTAACCTCAGACTTTAACTAGAGGTATATAGGGACCATCTATTTACCCTTTTCCGGTTTCTCTAGACTGAATGCACAAACGTAGAGGTGATACAAAATAAGTATCGGAAATTTACACTACATAACCGGACACGAAGACCAGAGCCCATAAAAAGAAGAAATCGGTATAGAAAAAATTTGGTTCTCCTCCTTCCATCCTTTCTTCCACCTCTTTTTCTCCTTTCATCTTTGTCCCGAGAGGACAACTAACCTTCGTCTGTACAGGAACTTTATCTAGTACCGGAAAGGAAGTCGAAGGGACAGTGAGAACTACCTCCTGGTCCGACGGGTCGTCTCTTCACCGAGCCCAATGTGACAAAGTACCGGTAACAGAAGACCCGTATCTGAAGTTCTGTTTGGTTTTCCTTAAGATGGACATCGGTTATACATAAGACATACAGAGGAGGGATGTTCGAATCGTCTTACATGGACCGAATGAAGAGAACAGATTCATTTTACTTCACTTAAATCGTCTCTTTCCACACACAAGTCACCTTCAGTCAACAACTCTCCCTCCCCATCTATAGAAGGAAAGACTTTTAGAAGCTCTCCTCGTACAACTTACACCGTAGACGTACCCGTAACTTTCGGTGGCGGTTAGATGGGGGGTCGGTCGAGTGACAAACCGCAAGACAGAGCTCGTGGTCTGTCCTTGTACTCGTCTCGGCGGTCGAGAGGAAAAAAGACAAAAGGGGTGTAATTTTAAGTCGTCCCCTGGGGGACCTTACCGTCGAACGAGATGTCTCACCGTATTTACTCAACAAAAAAGAGAAGACGATTTACGAGTAACGTCTCGTCTCACTAAGAAGTAATCGTATCACTAAACAACCGTTAAACAACTAAAAAGATAACTTTTCATACGATTTAACATCCGGTTAATGATAAGATCGAAGAGAACAGACAGAGGGGGTCGGGACGGAAGTTTTAGTCGAAGATCTTACGTAAACTCTCAATGCTAGGTCGGAGGCGACAGAGCAGGTCACCTTGGTCTGACCTTCCTAGACCAAACTGGACCACACACCATACGTTCACAACCGAGCAACCGACTGGTAACACAATCATCACGTTAATCACTATGATCAACCTTAAGGAGTGTTCTGTGTAGGTACGACACGACAACGTAAACCTTTCGTCGACCATAAGGCTAAGGGGACCCACCCACTACTAAGGACTCTAAGAATCCAAAAATGAGGTAAGAACCAACAACAAATCAGTGATCCAGCACAGTCTGAAAAAAACTCTGGGGGACCTGAGGTAAGCATTGGTGCAAATTTTAATCAAAAAGTGAATGAATTATAATACTCACGATTCAACGAAGTCAGCACAGACTGAGAAACTCTGGGGTACCTGACATCGGGCGGTCCGAGGAGACAGTTACCCTAAGAGGTCCGTTCTTATGACCTCACCCAACGGTACAGGAGGAGGTCCCCTAGAAGGGCTGGATCCTTAGCTTGGGTGTAGAAGACACAGAGGACGTAACCGTCCACCCCAGAAATGGTGATCGCGGTAGAACCTTCAGGTAATATACCCTACCCACACACAATCAGTGAGTCAACACAGGTTGAGATACACTGAGGTACCTGACATCGGGTGATCGGACGAGACAGGTACCCTAAGAGGTCCGTTCTTATGAGCTCACCTAAAGTACGGGAGGAGGTTCCCTAAAAGGGGTGGTCCCTAACTTGGGTCCAGAAGACGTAACGTCTGCCTGAGAAATGGTAGACTCGGTGTTCCCTACGGGATTATGTTACGTATAAAGATCAATTTTTTAATATTTCATAGGGATAAAAAGGGGAGGGTGGGAGTAAAAGTAAGGTGTCTCTATTTTGACACCTTAGGAAGATGTTTGAAGGATGTGAACCTTCAATAAAAGTCTCCGACTTTTGTTGTGGTCAATAATAAAATGTCGAAAAAGTAATTAATTAAAAATTTTTAATTAAAAATAACCTCATATCAATGAACTGTCACAATAATCAAAGACGACATGGGGTTTCACTTAGTCGGGGTCCATGTGTACATAGGTGAAAAAGAACCTCAAGGAAGGGTAAATCCAGTGGTGTCTCGTAGCTCGTACAGACACAACAACTTCAGGTTGTACCCAGAACGTCCCGATTTTAGTTCCGGAGACGTTCCGACACGAGGAAAGACCTTAAGTTCCCCTCTTCTGTGAAGGAAAAAAGGGGAGACAATCTCCGACGGGTGTAAGGGACTATGAACCTGGAAAAGGAGGTAGGAGTTTCGGTCGTCACAACGTGGAGAGAGACTGACCAGAACCTAATCCTTTTAAAGGTGTCTCTTAGCGTCTTTAGATCAAATTTGACTCAATTCCGAGAAGGAGTTGGGGTTTTGTGTGACGTTTCTAGGATATGGCTCAACACATTAATTCTTGTCGGACCAGATTATTAAGTTTCTCGTAAAGGTCCCGAGGCAGAGGTCAAAGGCTAGGACGACCGAAGGCGCGCCGAAAATGGCACAAACCCGAAAAAGAAGGGACTCCACCACCCCGACGGCCGTCACGGAGGTCGAGTCGTTGGAGTCCCCCTCCTTCTTCGGTAAGGACTGTGCCGAAGAAGTTATCAGTGCCCTAACAGACTAGGTGGTCCGGACTCAGTAGGTGGGTGGGCCCCACCCTCTACCCCAAATAGATGGGACTTTGTGTACTCCCAGGGGCTCCTCTCCTCTGTACCCGTCTTCCGTCCGTCTCGTGCCCCCTCGGTCTGTGACCCGTCTATCTTTGTCCAGAGAGCACTAACCTATTCGCGACAAGACAAAACCAAAATATGTTTACTCTAGTACGACAAGACGAAAAGCGTAAAAGGAAAAAAATGAAGTATCATTCAGGAAGGGGGAGGAAGAGACGGACATATAGATCGTTAGGCCCAAGAAAACGTGTCGTGAAACCTCTTCCTTTACCGTTGGGTGAGGTCATGAGAGCGGATCTTTTAGGGTACCTGTCTCCTCGGACCACGTCCGATAACGGGTACCCCAGCGTTTCTCAGCCTGTGCTGATTCGCTGAAGTGAAAGTGAAAGTGAAACCTCGGGAAACCAACCTTGCTCGAAATCAAGAAACTCTTTGTCCCCGACAGTCGTAATTCAATTTACACGAATAGAAGTCTCCTATTTTGTGTAGTTTAGGGAAGTGTTTATGAAATGTCGTTTTATAGGCATCTTCTTCTGTCAAGAGTCACAGTTAATTACGAGATAAAAATTTCATTCTCAGATGCTTTTCGTAAGATCAACTAGGTTTACAAAACTGTCGGTGAATCTCTTCACCCACAGTATAAATTGAACTCATAGGTACGATGAAAGAGAAGAGGAACAGTAGGATGACACGTAAATACACAAAATGTGTCATACGCGCGGGTACCACAACTATCGTAGTAATAAAACCCACTTTCTATCCCTTCCTTTAATTTCTGACTTTTTTTTCAATACTAGGATCATTCCTTCGACTACAAAAAGATTTTCCAGAATCTTAGCATTCAAATAAAACACCCTTCTCGGGTGTCCAACGTTTCTCTCTCCTTTGTTTGGTCCCGTCTTTAATTAGGACCACACGCGAAGCAAAGCAAAATCTCCGTGACTTAATTTATAACAATCTCGGATAGAGAGCGTCAGGACCTCTCTTACATTGTCGTCCTCTCATCACAAGTGAATTGACCCTTCGCTTAAGAACAAAAAAACCGACGTGATCGAGAAGCACCGAAAGAGATCAACGCCGCTCAGCCCCGACGAGAGGTCGACACCACGTACACGAAGAGTAACACCACCGAAGAAATCAACACCTCGTACCGGAGATCCCACACGTCCGAGTCATCGACGACGTTTACGCGAATCACCGAGGAGTCGTACACCTTAGAAGGGCTGGTTCCTAGTTTGGGTACAGGGGACGTGACCGTCCGTCTAAGAATTGATGACTTCAGACCTTCTCCTAAGAACTACGATTTAGCCCATAGTCTGTCGGTTCCAAGTATCAAGAAAATGGAAGGGAGAACGGACATTGTACGGTCAAGTAGGGGTTTCGACATGAAGTCAAATTTATTTCACAAAGAAAGAATTTGAAATTTGAAAAATAAAACATAACTCCATATCTTTAATTTTCTGCGAATTAGGAACCTTCCTTTCAATACTGGTTGGATCTGTCGTATAAGTTTTCGTCTCTGTAATGAAACGGTTGTTTCCAGGCAGATCAGTTCCGATACCAAAAAGGACACCAGTACATACCTACACTCTCAACCTGACACTTCTTTCGACTCGCGGCTTCTTAACTACGAACCTTGACACCACAACCTCTTCTGAGAACTCTCCGGGAACCTGACGTTCCTCTAGGTTGGTCAGGTAAGATTTACTCTAGTCAGGACCACAAGAAACCTTCCTTACTACGATTTCGACTTTGAGGTTATGAAACCGGTGGAGTACACTTCTCAACTGAGTAACCTTTTCTGAGACTACGACCCTCCCTAACCCCCGTCCTCCTCTTCCCCTG